>JAWNNQ010001743.1:175000-262923 GCA_035044765.1 Leucophenga montana
CCAGGAAAAATTTCATGAACTCATGGTAGAGACCTGTTGGACGTTTGTGAAGTTGTTCCCACCTGCTGGAACCATGTTCTTTGGTTATAACCAGAAAAATTTTGCAGTTCAGGCACGAAGAAGTCGTCTAACATCTCCACATAACGCTCTAAATTCACTGTAACTGTGCGCCCCCTTCATCTTCAAAAAAGTAAGTGCCGATAATTCCTCGCGCCGACATCGCAGCCCATACGGTCACTTTAGGCGAATGTAGGGATTTCTGATGTTTGTGTTTTGGATTGGTTGCACTCCAGCAGCGGCAATTTTGCTTGTTTACATGTCCATTAAGATGGAAATGAGCTTCATCCGAAAACAAGATGTTGGTAAACGTTGCAAAGCGCTCAATCATCTGGTTTATGAATTCAAGCCTGTGCCCAGCACATCCTGAGGCTTTAATTCTTGCACCAACTGAATTTTGTAGGGATGCAGCTTTAAATCTTTTTGTAAAATGCGGAACAATGATGATCTATGCACGTTTAAAGCAACAGCACGCTTCCGAATCGAAAGGTCCGGGTTGTGACGAACAGACTGAGTAACATTGTCTACGTTTTCAAACGTTCTAGAAGACCTTAGACGCCCGGATTTTGATTTTTCCAGCTTTGAACCGGTCTCTTCAAACTTCTCGACCCATTTTCCAATGAGTCGAGGGCTTGGCGCATCATTTAAATGACGAACATGTCGAATACTGCATAATTTTCTACGCGCTACAGTCGCTGAATTACCGTTTTTGTAAAACTCACGTACGCACAACGCACGGTCAGCTCCCCAGAAACGCTCCATAGCGACTAAATTCCCAAAAGCTAGGCTACCGATTGACATACCCCCCGCGCCCCTCGGAATAGTTGCGTTCACGCAATCAGCAAATCAAATGTGAACTTTCTTCTCCAATAATTAAAAACAATAAAATTATGTATTTCTCCAGATCCAGACAATGTTCCTAGCTGAGTACTGAACTATTGTGCTCACACATTGGATAAAACATTATACAAATTGTTCTCCTTTCCTTTAACATATTCTAGTCTAACTCCTATTTGGAAAGAATCTTATATAATTCCTCTTCGTAAGAAAGATTGTTAGTCCGATATTGAAAATTTATCTAAACATTCTGCGATCCACATGCTAATCGAAATATTAGGGGCTACCCTTTTCGAATTTCAAGTTGATATTGACTTGACTGAAGACGTTTTTTATACCTACCTCCAAAAGTAGGCGAAACACGCCCATTTGTATATTGTACTATGTAGAGCAGCCGTTCATAAGAAACCCCTACAACGAATTTCATGCTTATATTGACTTAATTCTAGAAGTTTTTCATGAAAAAGCACAAAATTGGCCATGGGTTTGGACCTAAAAAGTGGTCGGAACAAGCCCATTATTGATGAGCAGCCGCTTCATATACAAATACTATGAAGCGGCTGCTCATAAAAAGCCACCAACTCGAATTTAAAACTAATATTGATTAAAATTAAGTAGTTTTTCATACAAAAAACACATGAGGCGCTACCCCCAAATAAGTGAGGGTCACACCCAATGATGTATATATGTGAAGCCTCCATCCATTAGAAGCTACCATATCTATTATAAAGTTGATATTGACAACAATAAAAAACTTTTTCATACAAAAAGTCAAAAGTTAGCGGGTGGTTTGTATGTAGGCTACCCAAAAAAGTGGGTGCAACAGGTCAATATTAATACTCTATTTGACTGCAATAAACTGGATACCATAATAATTTATTCCCAAAAAATTAGCAACAACATCCAGACAGACAGACAGACAGACAGACAGACGGACATGGGTAAATCGACTCGTCTCTTCTGATCAGGAATATATGTACACACTTTATGGGGTCTACGATGCCTCCTTTATTGTATTACAAACTTACAGACAAACTTATAATACCATTAAAACATAGTACGAGTATATATAATTAAAATTTAAGAAATATATTAATTAGTAAAACTTCTCTAATCAATTAGGGACAAAAACTATTAGAACTCCCCAAGCCGACAAGCAGTGCTGCTAGCCATTGGAGTAGTTTATAAGTTTATAAGTGTAACAACAATACACAGAGGGTGATAGAGAAAAGGACTTGCCAGAATGCAACAAATATAGCATGCTTCAAAAGTTGAACGTGTTTGTCAATGGATGCACAGAAATTCATATGCTCCACAACGCGTTTATACTGAAAAGCATGCTATAAGTAGCAAACATTTGCAATGTACGGCCAGCATACTGATGAGAGCTTGTGGCTAAGTACGAAACACTTGTATATGCTGTATAACAAAAAGTTGTTGTTATTATTCTCCCTTGGCATTGTGAAAAAAAATATTGTTGGATTGTATTATCTGAACATTCATACATATGTCTCCCAAGTAAGTAATTGTCGTTTGGTTTTCTATGATTTCACTTGGGACCTCTGTCCCAGATAGAAAACTGTTTTTGACACTCTCACAAATATGCTATTTTGTCAACGATCAAACAATTTAATTTATTGTCACTGTCTATATTAAATTGAGATAATTTCAATAGCTGCTTTTAAAACTGAACCGTTCCATAAAAAGCACGTTTCAGCTGTCTCTACATTATGAGAAACCACTACAACTTAAAGTATTTAGTACCAATAAATCTAAAAATAATTGCTAGACTTGTCGTCGAGACAACCAACTATCTGCACAACTGATTCAATATACAGAAACATACATACTCGTAGATACACTAAATAGTATCTCATAAAATTTTAAACGAATGCACTGCACGCGCTCATCTTCATTTGCTCAGACATGTCAACGACAGGCAACAACTGAAAAGTAATTCATAGAATCAAATCATAGCATATTGAAAATCTTTAAAGAGAAATACTTTTTTGAGAAAAATACTTACAAATAAATATATATTGACCAACAAAAATGCACATAAATTACTTGATTTAAATGGCTTATTTATGTTTCGTTCACAGCAATTAATCAACGCCAAAGAGTTTTCAATTTTTCTTTTATTGTTTTTTTTTTGTTTTTTTTTTTTTTTGTTTTACTCGCTAAAATTTTCTTTTCTTAATTTTTTTTTTTGTTTAATTTTCGAAAATATTTCTTTTTACATATGAAACGTTTGCATAGGCAAAGTATCTGCTGCTACACCGAACAAAGGTCAATTGCCATGTGGCACAAATGATCTGAAAAAAAAAAGAAAAAAACAAGAAAAAACATTCACGGAAATTTCACACATGATTTATGATGCTGACCCCGAGCGTCTGCAAAGCTAAGAAATTGTTGTTACAAGTATTGCATTTAAATTTTTCATACGTTCAATTTTATTATTTGTGAATGAGTGTGTATAAGGCTTCTTTAATTTTCAGATTTTAACTACAGACACATATTTGTGATTAGTTTGAAAGATTAAGTTCAATTATTCTGTCGCTAAACTAAACGACTGTTTCCAAGGTCACCGAGAGAAGAATACTAGACAAAACCATCCAGAAGCATGTTCAAAATTCCATGAAAAACAAACTCACAACATTTTAGAAAACGATTTTTTCCAAACTACCCAATACTACATTCCCTGTTAGAGAAATAAAAGTGCCTAGAGACTCTCATAGATCAGCTCACCAATGCAATTGAAACAGCCGGCCATGTTTCAGCTACGAACTGAAAACAGTCTCTGAATGCACATTTGCAGCGTACCAAAGTTTTAGTCACCGAAAACTCAAAGATATTCACAGAAACTTTATTACAGATACCATAAGGGATGTCATCCAGAGAAAGATACAATATGGATTAATTTCGTTTTAACGGTTTATGTCTTCATGAAGAGACTCCCTATTCCCGCCCATGCTTCAATCAACAAAAGCTTTGCCATTTGATGGCTAGAAGTAATCTATACATAGCAACTTCACTACAGACTCCATAAGGGATGTCATCCAGAGAAAGATACAATATGGATTAATTTCGTTTTAACGGTTTATGTCTTCATGAGTAGGAAGTCTATTTCCGCCCGTACTTCAATCAACCAAAGCTTTGTCATTTCATGGCTAGAACTAATCTACCCGTAGCATGAAGAATGCATAATTTTCTTACTGAAATCAGGCAACATGTCCCTTCTATCCAAAAGCGCAAAGTCCTTCTTTCTCAAAGAGCTTCCGAGAAGGTGCCCGCCATCAAAACAGCATGCGTATGTGAAAAAAAAATATTTGTAAAAATGATGCTTCATTCTCTCCACAATTGAGCAGAAGACAACAGAAAAACAATCAATAAGTTGTCTGTTCTATCCCACATACAACGAAACCTGGTAGTCAACAAGCTCACTTATTTTGCTTTTATTTGCAGCATTTATTATAATATTAGAGATGCAAACCCTGGCACTTTTTAAGTAAGCATGCTGCAATCGTGTGTTTACGACTTCGAAATGCCCAGCCAATTTGTTCATACTCATGTGAAGACTATGCCTACCATACTCTTTTTCAGTCTTTGAATTTAAAATAAAAAAAAATAACAATACACTTTTCAAGCGACTGAATCAATTTTCGAAACACGTTTGCCACTAAGAAGTGGATGCCTTCAAACGAGCTGTTTACAACTGCATCTTAAGGAGTCGTTCTGAAATCCTAGAGCTCTCAATTTATTTTCGAAGTGCGAGAACAAAAACAAACAAAAACGATATCTTAGACGTGTTTTGAACTACCGATGCTGTGTTTCTTCAACACTTCTTTGCAGCCATCAATACGAGCCAATTGTAAATAAATCTTCATTTAGAATCGAATGTGTGTCAGTTCCACTAATGTCCAAGCATATCTAAATCTCACGGTGTATCACCTGATGAGCTTGCATTATCAATTCATGCATTGATAGTTTCTAGCACAACAACCGTTTTGCACGACCTTCACGAAATACATGCTTGAGCGAAAGAGGTCCGCTATAAAACTGGTTAAATCAACGTTCCACAGTGGAAAATGATGGAGCTTCATCGCCAAAAGTCAAAGTAGTTTGATTGATGCACTCTTGTTGAGATAATCCACATCGAAAAGTCGAAATATATCATTGCACGAATATTTTGACCAGTTAATTCCATTTTTTGGGCCGAGATGAATTTTTCAAGCCACGTAAACAACACAAATAGTGCACGTACATCAAAACGTTCGACATACGTTTATGCAAAAAAAAATGTCAAACTTTCCAATGGAAAAGCCAGCTGGTACCTAACAACACTTAGAATTGCCAAGACGCATAATATATAAGGCAACTCTAAAACTAAATCAAAAATAAATCATTTTTTGCTGCAATTTTCACTTGAAAGCAAATTACTTCTTACGAACGCACTTTGTTTTCCATTCAATCCCATCCAATTCAACCAATATACTTGTACATATGTACGTGTATCCATAAGTTCAACTGTCTGTTCACAGTCTGTCTGACTCACTTTGCTTGTCTATGTCTGTCTGCCTGTCTGTTTGTCTTTGCTGTCGGATTCTGTTTGTTTTTGCTGTTCAAAAATTGTTTGTTTAGTGTTGAGAAAGATGTTTAAAAAAAAAAAAGGAAAAAAAAGTAAAACGCAAAATGATCCCATCTTCTGATGCACGTATTTCAGATTTGAAGTAATTTCTGATGTTTTTTTTTTGTTTTTTGTTTTTTTTTTTCACTGCTTTTAATGATATATCTTAGGCATCTTAGGCTTGGGAGGCGTGGTACTGCTAGTAATCTATGTGGGCGCTTTTCAGAACGTTCGCTTAGCGCATATTTGCGGTATTTTCACAAAAATTTGTGTGTGAAACAATTTACGACTTTTTATTTTTACTTTTTTTTTTTATATTCTGGAAATGATTTCTTGTTTGTTTAGATAAATAACGCGTAATATTTGTTAAGAGTTCTTTTTATGATTTCGAAAATTTATGCGATTTTTGTTTTTGTCGCATTTTGGCTAATTATGATGCAGCTGCAACTTAATTTATATGCTTATAGTAATGTGTTTTTGATATTTATACTCGTATATTAGGGTATACCTGCTACAATAGCAGTGCTTCGTAGTTCATACGAAATCGAAACTCATCGTCAACTCTAACAGATCGAAAAATCGAAAATTCACAAAGAAGTTGAATCCAATGTCGTCGGGGTCCATGCTTCTCTGCCAGACAGCAGGGATTTACTTCTCATTTACTTTCATTTACTTTCTACGTATGGGCATCGGCGTAGCATGGACTCCACCAGTAGATTAAAATGTGGCACGATAAAGCAGTACCTTGCCTGAAACCTCATCTCTCTTTAATGCTGTTTTGTCTATGTGATAGCATCATTCTGCAAAGACGAACTAACTTTGCTGAGATACCAAGTTCCGAGAGGGCGTTGAAAAACAGCGTTCTTATAATCTACACTTATGTCTTCGTTATACTCATGGGTCTTCGAAAGGATTTGTGGTATTTTGATCAGTGATCGAAATTTTTGGTCTGTAACCACACTGATACTATCCTATCAGTGCATCCGTATATAGCTCCAGTTGTTTATAGAGTACGCAAGATAGAATTGTAAGTACATCCAATTGAAATAAGATCTATTCCACGAATTTTTCTTCATAGTCTTCTTAAATAAACTCGTACAAGTATATATTGAAAAGGACTAGTTTTTTCATTATGATTTTTTTTCATGCTTCTGTATTGAAAAAGTTTATGAGTGCGAAAAAGATAGGAAGAAATGCCTGATATGTGTTTCGTTTTTGATTTTCATTTATTTATGTTTGTGTATTTCGAGAGACAAAACACACTTACACAAATCAAATCTCACGCGCTTGTCTTGGCCCTCAGCAGCGCAATATATGTATGCAACCTCTCTCGGTCGCTCAGAGCCAGTAGGCATAAAATTAAGTTTGAGTTTGTTTATACAAATTTCTGACAAAGTGGAGCCAGTGTTACCAGTGTTACCAGGGTGTTAAAAATGACACAAAATTGCCTTACTGTGCTACTCGAAAAACCCTTAGTGGTATTAGAGCTTCGACTCAACCGAAGATAACTTGTTATACCATTCATACATAGTGTGAAATGGTATTATCAGTTTGTCTGAAAGTTTTTAAAGGAGCCATCGTAGACCCCATAAAGTATATATATTCTTGATCAGCTCGACGAGACGAGTCGGTCTAGCCATGTTCGTCTGTCTGTATTTTGTTGCGCATTTTATGGGGACCAATTTTTATGCTATCCAGTTGAAATTCTGCACGTACACTTCTTTTTATTGCAGTTTAATAGAGTGTCAAGATTGACCCGCCACGCCCACTTTTTGGGGTAGCCCCATACAAACCCACCGCCCACTTTTGACTTTTTGTATGAAAAAAATTTTTATTGTAGTCAATATCAACTTAATAATTGCTATGGTAACTTTTAGTAGACGGATGCTTGACATATACATTAATGAGTGGGACCCGCCCACTATTTGGGGTAGCTCCCATACAAACCTATGGTCCACTTTTGACTTTTTGTATGAAAACTTCTTTATTAAAGTCAATATTAGGTTGAAATGCAATGTGGTGCCTTTTTATGGTCAGCCGCTTAATATACATAGACTAACGAGCGCGGCCCACCCACTATTTGGGGTAGCTCCCATACAAACCTATGGTCCACTTTTGACTTTTTGTAAGAAAAACTTTTTTATTAAAGTCAATATTAGGTTGAAATGCGATATGGTGCCATTTTATAGACAGGCGCTTAACATACATACACAGTTGGGTGTGGCCTGCCCACTTGAGGTAGCCCCCATCGTGCAATTTTGGGTTTTTTATGAAAAAATTCTTCATTTAAATCAATATTAGCTTGCAATTTGATTTTGTGGCTTTTAATGGACAACCGCTTCATATACATATACAAATGGGCGTGCACCGCCCACTTTTTGAGATATAAACACAGTTCACTTTTATGCATTTCTATGGAAAACGTCAATATCAACTTGAAATTCGAAATGGCGGCATCTTACACATCTACTAGTGAACGTGTACCACCCACTTTTTGGGGTAGAACCTATTTAAACACCCACTTTTATGTATTACAATACTATTTAAGGTTTCGTGTGAATGGTATTAGAGCTTCGGTTCAACCGAAGTTAACGTTTTTTCTTGTTTTTTGTTTTGTTTTTTTGCAGTCGGATTTGTTACTTTAATAATTCATTCATGTTACATGCTATAGTAACTTAATCTATGCTATGAGTAACTACTTAGGTATAATTACTAAGTTTGTGCAACTTAGTAATTCCCATTGATAATATCCGATGTGCTCTGTTTGTACCACTGTCCAATGCGGCTATTTAGTATGCAGATAAATGCATTATAGCACCAACGCTGCCCCGAAATGCTGGCGCTGGAGTGTCCACTCCGATTGCATTCACTGATTATGGGCACTGCAATCTCGTCATTCACACGATCGCCATAGAGGTGTGCAATACGTGCCGCATCAAAACCGGTTCGATCATGCCACAAGCCGAGCTCCTGCGACCACAGACAATGCAGATAGCGTTGCACCACCGGCTCATTAGCGAACTGAAAGCTATCGAATTGCTGGGCATAGTGCGACGGAACGTGTTCACGTTGAAAGCAACGGCTGCGCGCACTCAGAAATTCACCGGGTACGAGAGCCATTGTGGAGCAGACATTAAACTGTGAAGTACGCGAACGGAAAACGGGGTGAATCAATTGAAAGTATCACATTGATAAAAAAATTAAGCAAGCAAACAATAGGAATCAATCAACTGTAACTTACCATCATTAGATACAGTGTTAGGCACAGGAGTAGCAAGTGTTGCCGGTGCCGCTGCATATCTTTGGGTGAACATCTTCGTGCAACACCTTGACGCTGCATTGAGACGTTGTCGTTAGCAATTGATGACTGATATGCACTTTTGAGGGCTACAACTAGCCAACCTGCCTGTCTGTCTGGCCGGCTGCTCGATTGCAGGCAGCACGCTTTGCAAGTCTAATTTAATTTACTATTTCAGCTGCTGCTGCTGCTGCTGCTGCTCGACTTGAGTGCATTTTGTGACATGGACATACGAGGGCAATTTGATAAGTCAGTGGTATATTTTTTTTATTTTGTGAATTTCCCACTTAGTAACTTTAAATGTAACATTGCTCTTGTCAACTATCATCTGTTAATAGACTGCATCATTAAGTATGTTTTCGACCACCAAAACCACTGTTTTATATGGTATACTGCTTAATCGACGGATGTGCTGCAATGGATACACATTTTATACACTTTCATGAAACGTAGCAAAAACTTGACAGGGTGAGTCAATTGAAAGCATCAAACTACTTCGAGGTTATGACTTATGGTTACATTTGAGTTAAATTTCAGCACCGACCTGTTATCTGTCCGTCTGTCTGCCGTTCATGCCTGCTATCAATGGCTATCCAAGACAAACTTAATGCTGCAGATTGGGTATTTCAGGACTTCAGGACTCAAATCAATATAATTCGAAATTCGAAAATACACTGATTTATCGAATTGCCCTCGTAGAACGCTGGCTGCCAGCGGCTGGAAGCGTTCATATTGCACTTGGCACTTGATGCCTCTGCCGCTGCCTCTGACTATGGAGAGCTATGTAACTAAATCAGTGGTGCAATCAACAGCGGAGCGGTGCAAGTGGTGCATTCTACTTGCTCTTGACCTTGTTGGTTTTTCCAAGTATCGCTTATCACCTGTGCTCTATAACATATTCTACAATGTTTATGAATTTATTATTACGACGATTTTATTTTTATACCCTGTACCCATAGGGTAAAAGGGTATATTAAGTTTGTGCAAATGCATGTAACAGACAGAAGGAGGCGTAAAGTATATGTATATATTCTTGATCAGCATCGGAAGACGAGTCTATATAGACGTCTCCAAACAAATTTTGGAGATTATAAGAGAAAGAGACTTCAAGTTTGGATACTTAGAATCTGCTTCTACCTCTTCAGATAACTAGTATTAAATGAACATGTCAACACAACTTTAAGCGGTAGCTGCCATACAAATCTATCCCAATTCTAAGTTTTTGTACGAAAATTGTTTTGGTTTTGTTGTTTATTACGCTAGAAAAGCCAAATTTGCTGTATTAATTATAAATCCAATCAAATATTACGCATAGGTTCAGATCGGACCACTATAAGGGGTAGCCGCCATTCAAACTTGAACTTCATGTTTATGTTTAATTTAATTTTAAATGCCAAATATCTTAGTACGTCAATCCTTACAAAATATTTCATATCGGTCTACTTGAAGGGGCAGCCGCCATGCAACCCTGCCCTCCGCCCTTTTTGTGTTTTTGTATGAAATATTTTTATTTTTAATTAATTCTAATTTTACATCTTTTAATAAAACATCAAGCACATCGGATCCAGATCGGATCACTAAAGAATATAATCCATGGTTCATATAAGAAGCTTTAAACAAAGTACAGGTTATCTCGAAGTCGAACACACTTGACTGCAACGTTCTTATTTGTTTTACTCTAGCAAATGAAAAACCCGCGGCTTCATTCGCTATTAGTTCTAAGTCATAACTTATGAAAAGCTTTTATTTAAAATAAAATGTTTATCTGTGTGCGTTTATACATGATTATTTGCATGCAATAGCAAGGGCATAGGCCGGGGGTTTCAGGGATTTCCGTTACCCTTCACTCCACCCGTACATCATGGCCTTACAATTTTGAGTTTCCGAAGTTCGCCAAACGTTTTATTTATAACTTTGACACTTTTTCGTTTGTCGGATTTGCAGAACTAAAGTATTTATATGCACGCAAAGACTATAGCTGCTATTATTACAGATTTTGTAGCGGCTTGTGTGGTTCAATGATATAAAATAGATTATCTACATTTTTTGTTTCACACATTTTTATCCTTTTCTTTGACAACTATGCGCATATTACATTTGCTACCAGTTTAAAAACTTGCCCAGAGGTCAGCCTGAATGGCACCACACTGCCTACTGTGAGAAAATTAAAATACCTTGACTTAACCCTCGACAGGAGACTAACCTGGTCAGAGCACATCAAATCTAAAAGAAAACAGCTTTGTCTGAAACTCCGTCCGATGAACTAGTTGCTCGCCTACAGATCTCAACTGAATCTGAGAAATAAAATCCTGCTCTATAAGGCCTTACTCAAACCCATATGGACTTATGGAATTCAGCTGTGGGGCTCAACCTCAACATCCAACATTGAAATACTACAACGATTTCAAAACATTACTTTGCGAAGATTGGTCAAAGCACCATATTACGTTAAGAATCAGGTGATCCATAAGGACCTTGGCATTCCAAGTGTCACTGACGAAGTGAAAAGATTCAGCCAGAAGCACCTTGACAGAGTTGCTCGACACCGCAACCCTTTGGCCGTAAACCTGCTCGACAATAGCCAACACCGTCGTCGTTTGAAAAGACATCATCCACTCGACCTTTCCTTTAGGCCACTTAAAGAGTGGTACTTTCGAGAAACTTCATGTTAGCGAGTATATACGCCTTAAAACTAAATTACTGTCAAAAATTAAGTTTGTCAGTGATTAAATCAATCAGGACAAGTAATTTCGTACATATATCGTAAATAAACAATAAATAATTGAAAATGCATGTGTGTGTGTGTGTGTGTGTGTGTGTGTGTGTGCAAGGTAAATAAAAAATTCAAATTTCGATGTAACGGTTCGTTTGAAACAAGTGAAGAGCAGCATCGAAATTCCATGTGCTCTCTTTTAGTTATACTACTATATACACAGTGCTTCCAAATAGTAAACATCCACAATTTAATACATTTATAATAAACATTTCTCTATTAGTAAAATTTGTTGCATTTATTAAGTTTTGAAATAAAACTTTTTGGATGTTCTACGAGAAAAATTTGATAAGTCAGTGACTTTTTGCATTTAAAATTATATTTATTTAACGATAGTTTCTTAAAGCAGTAGAACAAACAGTCAGATCGGAGCGGCACATAAGGCTGCGAGGGGAATCGACGCCCAACAATGACGGATTTTTGTATGTTTTGATACATATTAAGTAAAAGACAGAAAAATGTTAACTTCGGTTTAACCAAAGCTCTAATACTATTCACACGAAAATTTAAATCGTACTGTAAAACATAAACGTGGGGGTTTAAATAGTGGTGAATAATACGGCAATCAACAATGAAGAGAAACACGGTTCGACATTACTTTCGTGAATGGATATCGTCGATTGCTCGAAATCTTTATTTATAGCAAAAAAATCGTATACTACAAATTACGTGCTATCTTACTTTAACTTATTCTAAATCATGTGCTTCCATTCGCACATGCGATAATAAAAGATACATGCTGAACTATTTATGAGAACATATGAACTCAATAAACTCCTTAAGATCTTTTAAACGACAGTTTTCCTCAGTAGATAACTCATTAATTTGGATGTACATAAGCTTCGCAGATTATTTTATTGTCATTTCAATCTACTGCTAACACTACTTATCCTAGATAGCCTATAATTTATTTACAACTTTATCTTACAGTCGGCGTCAGCCAACTAGAGATAAGATGCAGCGCGTTCTGTAATTAGTGGCCGAGCTCCAATTACTTAGACTGCTTATAAATCTAGAACCAAAAAAAAAATACAATTAAACAAGATTTGGCTAGACGGAAAATGTTACAGCTAAATATAAGATTTAATTCATTGCAGCCAATCATAAGATTGAACAAGGGGCTCCCCCAAAAAGTGGGCGGTACACATCCATTAATAGCTGTGAGTGTAGCGACCATCTATAAGATGCCACCACACATATCAATTTTCAAGTTGATATTGACATTTTTTAGACAAATGCATGGGTACCCCAAAAAGTGGGCGGGAACGACCATTTGTATATGTATATGAAGAGACTGTCCACTAAATCGCATTTCAACCTAATATTGCCTTTAAGAAAGAAGTTTTTTATACAGAAAAACAAAAATGGGCGGTGGGTTTGTATGGGTGATACCCCAAAAAGTGTGCGGGGCGTGCCAATCTTGATACTCAACGGACATGGCTAGATCGACTCGTCTGCTCGAGCTGATGAAGAATATATATACTTTATGGGGTCTGCGATGCCTCCTTCCGACAAACTGATAATACTATCCAAACTCCGTGTGAATAGTATTGTATAAAAATTATCGTGAATTTTAAATTTACAATGTTTTTCTTAAATCTTTTGTTTTTTCGTAAGTTGCCAGCACAGTCCAACATTATTATTTATTATACCAAACTATACCAATGTATGTCAACCAGTATGTTTACATTAGCTGCTCTAGTTAATACATCTCAGTATATCTCGACAAACTTATTGAACAAAAACTTTGACTCGCATTTTGTGTTGCGAACGAAATTGTAATGTACCTATTCGTTAATATTAGCAATGTAAGAATGAATGTACGATGAATCTATTTTATCAAAAATAAAGACATACCTTCCATATTTTGAACAGATGCAACTAAAGAAAAAGTTAAGCAAATTATGTTTAACAATCGCTATTCCAGATTAAGAGATATTGCATGCTATCTAACCATTTCTCACGCATCGTCGTTATTATCGTTCAAGAAAGCTGAATTTTCTATACAAGAAAAAAAAACAGTACTGAACGGAACCGAATTTGAACCCGAGAATGCGCCAAATCGCGCGCGATCAAAACTTTTATTACTTTCATATTCAGTATATGCAGTAACACAACAAAGACAAGAAAAAATTTTGTGTAAATATTGCTGGTTTATTCAAAAAAAAAACAAATAAAATCACGTAGCTTACGACATTGTTGTTGTTGTTTTCCATATTAGTATATATACTTTTTTATAAGAAGACAGATAACGAAGAAGAATGAAATTGTTTGTGTAATTTAAAATATTAATGCAAAGAGCTATGTGTGTGTGTGTGTGTGTGTGTGTGTACGTCAATCGTCAGCGTACGCTGAAGTGCATTACAAAAATAAATGGGAGTGAAGTGCATACGGCTCTGGTATAAAATCGGAGCTATTATTATTCTTCAGTGGCTATATATGTTTGTATATAACTGTACATATGCACTCGTTCTATTTGGTTTCGCATTATTTCTTCATCTTACCCTCTCTTGCAATTTATTTCAATCGCGCGCTCTCGGTTACGCTCTCATAGAAATAATTGTCTATCCTGCCTAAAAGTATGCAGCGCATTAAACTTTTGCTTTATTAATCAATTTTTTATACACTACACACTTACTCTGAGTAGTATTATAATTTTGTCACGGAGTTTGTAACGCATTAAAGAAGGCAGCGGAGACCCAACAATATATATATATATATTATTGATCAGATCGACGAGACGAATCGAACTTGCCATGTCCGTCTGTTCCCTGTCTGTGTGAATCAAAACTAGTCCTTCAGTTTTTAAGATCTCGATCTGAAAACGAGTATGGAGACTTCAACTTTCCGAATTTTGCATGAAAAACTATTTCATGACATTCAATATCAACTTGAAAGTCGATATAATGGCTTCCTCTAAAGCTTCAAATATATATTGATAGGCGTGTTCTGCGCATTTATAGAGATAATCCACTTAAAGGTCACAACCGGCCACTTTGTGTGTTTTTTGTTTTTTGTTTTTTTATGTAAAATGTTCTTATTTTTCGACATAGCCATATTAAAAATATAATGAAAGCTTGAAATTATCACTCTAGCCTTAAAAGACATGACAGTAATTTGTTAGATACTTGTGAAGAGTATCGAAGCTTCGGTTTTACCGAAGTTAACGTTTTCTCTTGTTTATGTTTTTTTTTTATTATTTCTTTTCTTTTTTTTGTTTTCAAATTGAACAAATAAAACAAAAGTCTCTCGCTATCGAAAACAGCAAAAAATTGAAATGAAAATACAAGTTTAGTAGTTATTTCGCCGTCTAAACGAGAATGCACAAATAAAAGCATCAGCAGAAGTAGCAGTAGCAGTAGCAGTAGCAGTAGCAGTCAGCCACAATCGAAGCCAGCAAAACAACCGTATGCATATCCCAGCAACTGATTAGGACCGCAAAATTCCAGCATAAATAAATTTTTTTTGAGCATGGATGCATCATCATCATCGCTACCAACTGCCACCAAAACGGCGGATGAAGTTACGGCCTCCAGCACGAATGCAACTGGTGAGAACGACAACCAGAGACCGAATCCGAGTCCGAGTAGCGAACAACCAGCGCTGAATACTTTGGAAGGCGGCATTAGGGGCCCCGACCGGTCCAGCAACGATCAGAAATTGAATCGCTGTCTAAAATGTGGCAAGAAACTGGGCCTAAGCGGTGGGTATTCGTGTCGTTGTGGCGGCATATTTTGTGCTTTGCATCGATATAGCGACCGACATGATTGTACCTTCGATTACCGCGCCGTGGGTGCCGAGCAAATACGACGCGATAATCCGAATATATCGGCCGACAAAGTGCGCAAGCTGTAAGATGTCTTCGTAATATTTTTGGCATTTAAGCAACCAGTCTAGTTCAAAATTATTTGTATTTATATATATACTTCTTTTAAATAATTGCTATCCTGACCGCTCAGTAAAAAAAATCTTAAACGTAAAAATGCTAACGTCCGTTATTAGTTTTCTTTAACTTTCTGGTGTAAAAGAAGTCGAAGACAGTACATACAAAACGAGTCGGTCTCGACAGATCCGTATTTCGTATTACTGAACGCCTATATCTCGGAAACTATAAAAGCTAGGGACACAAATTTTACACCATCTACCCAAACGGAAAAGGATATAATAAGTTTATGCGAATGTATGTGGCAGACAGAAGGAGTCGTGATAGACCACATAAAGTATATATATATATATATATATATATATATATATATATATATATATATATATATATATATATATATATATATATATATATATATATATATATATATATATATATATATATATATATATATATATATATATATATATATATATATATATATATATATATATATATATATATATATATATATATATATATATATATATATATATATATATATATATATATATATATATATATATATATATATATATATATATATATATATATATATATATATACTTAATCAGCATCGGAAACTGAGTTGATTTAGCCAAGTCCGTCTGTCCGTCAGTCTATCCGTCCGTCTGGATGTATAACGCAACAGATCTTAGGAGCAATAAAAGCTAGAGACTGCAAACTTGAACATTTAGATTCTCATTGCCCATACACGAATTTTTTATTTTAAATTTTGTGGATGCCTCAACCGGTGGGCATATCGAATTTGTTTTTACCTATGTATATATTTTGAAGTAGTGATAGTACTTCGCCAACTAAGCATATATTTGAAAGATATATGAAAAACCTTTCCAATGTCACATCCACATAACTAATTTAATATGTGCTTTTTTTTACTTTTTCGATCAAAGTCCACCATTTTGAACTCAAGTCAACGACGGGAGACGAAAAGTGTATTCACTACGACAAACCAAAGCGCAGAAAATCGTGAGTTAGGCACGACCATGCATCAACTTCAATGGCCACACCGAATATTCATGACAAGAAGCTAATGCTGTTTATATGATGGCATCAGTTCTACTATGAGCTACTCAAGCCTGACGATACCATCACTGGGGAACGTTACCAACAACAATTGATCCCATTAAGAAGAGCATTTAAACTTAAATGCCCTCAATATGCCAAAAGATATATATTCGATTTTTAGATCGCCTCAAAAAAGACGAATTCTTTTATACGTATGACGCCTGAAAGAAAGATGGGAAAAAGACGTAGCTAACGAAGGAGAATACTTTGAATAAAATACATTGTACCAATTTGGCTCATGCTATGTACTTTTTTCGGATGTTTTCGGCATGAAACGTGTGCCAGCGAAGTTTGTTCCGAAATTGTCAAGTTTTGAAAATGATTGTACGTGATTTTTTCTCCAAAAGCAATGCCGTAATCATGGTTCAGCCACCGTATTCACCGGACTTGGCTCCTGCGACTTATACATGTTCCCAAAACTGAAAAGACACCTGGAAAGAGGTCGTTTTACCATGATGAAGGAGATAAACACTGCAATGCTGGATATCAGGATATTGTATATCAGCAGTGCGTCTAGGACTGGGTAAAGCGCTGGCACAAAGGTATTATATATGTAGGATATTACTTTGAAGGGGACAAAATAGATATTGATGAATACATAAATATTTTTCGAGAAAAATAAAAATGTACCTTTTTTAGCACACCTCGTATAGACTAATATTCCATAAAATAATAAAAATAATTGGAGCAACATATAAATTTGTCTGTTGGTTGACCTTTTTTCGGATATACCCAGTACATTCTACAATATATAGTCGGCAAACACGACTTTATTTATGTACTACCACTTTTTGCCTGCTTTATGTACCATTTCAAAAAGTAACCGTAACCGTTTATTTATATGTACCGTTCACAATGGCATATATTATTCACCATGACAATCGTCTGTGAACCACACCGAATCGATGCAACTCTGAACTATTTCAGATGTAAAGGTATTTCCAAAGAAAACATTAGTATTTTCTGGTATGTTTTAGGTTATTTCAGCGGTGTCAAATATGTAATTTTCATTTTACACCGCTAATAGTATAAAAAGGGAAAGAGGGGATAGTGTGTAATATTATATGTAGATAATTATTGTACATACTATATAGTTGTATGTATGTAATAAGTGGAATAAATAGATACATTTATTTAAGGCCGTGCAGCTGTGTTTGATACACTTTCGTCGATTACACTTTGAACTAAGCTAAACGCTCATTTGCATCCTCTCACCCCGCGACTGTTTGCATTGTAATGGACAAAAAGTCCAAGGATGCATTGCGACGTTATAAAAAGTCGCGGCACACCCACACCAGCTCGGATAGTTCCAGCTCTGACACAGATACCGGTTCATCGAGCTCATATTCGAGCTCGGACAGTGAACACCATAATCGCGAAAGACATCATCGTAAAAAGAAATCCTCGCGGCGTGCCAACTCCTCGTCCGGCGATGAGCGTCGAAAACGCGATAAGCGTGATCATTGCCAGAAGAAGCTGGAAGCGAAGCGTAATCATTTGAAGAGGAAATTAAAAGAAGCTAAACTAAAGAAACGTGCCGCCGCAGCTGCGGCCGCATTGAGCGGACATGGCCACAGAAGTTTATCACCTGCTACGCAGGCCAAACTAAAGAAACTAGCTGAACGCAAGCACTTGCGTGCCGCCAGCAAAGAACGACGCGAACGTGAACGTGAGAAGCTGCGTGCTGTGCAACGCGATCGTGACCGTGATCATCATCGTTTGGGTAGCAGTCGTTCGCCGACAACAACTACAAAGATACGCATACATCAGGACATTAAGCGCCAGAAAAGTCCTGGCGGTATGGGCTCATCGTCGTCTTCGTCGCGTATGCATCATCAGTTAATGTCGCGTGAGAAGATTATTATACAGACACGTACACGTGATCGTACACCATCGTTGGAACGCGATAGAGAGCGCATGGACCGGCAACGACACGATCATAAGTTGCAGCGGCATGAGGAGTTGTCGCTGCGTGATCGAGAACGACGGGATCGTGAACGTGAACGCGCAGAACGTGAAGCGGCACGTGATAAGGAGCGTGCGGAGGCGTTGGCCAGATGTCAAGAACGTCAAAGAGAACGAGAGCGGTTGGCACGCGAGAAATTGCGTCGCGAAGAGGAAGAAAAGAAATATGGTGTGAGTGGTGGTGGTGGCGGCGGCGGCGGCAGCGGTGGCGGAGGTAGTAACGTAGGTGAGCGTATGCGTCAGCTATCGGAACGTGAAATGGACATACCGGGTGGTCAGTATGGTAGTCGGGAACGTTCGTTGGAAGCAGTTGAACGTTCAAGGCACATGAATAAGCGTGATATGGATCCGTATGAACGTGAACCGGAATATATAGAGCCGGAGCGACATGGTATGATGGACGATATGCGCAGATATGGTGGCAACGGTGCTGGTGGTGGTGGCGGAAGTATTGGTGGTGGTGGACACCGACGACGTGAAATGAGTCCCATTGTAGAATCTCCTTATCCGCCACGTATACGTGAGCCGCGTGATATATATCCGGAAGAAGAACGAGAACGGTAAGATATTTGGTTGTTTACAATTGAGTGAGCTTTTATATATTATATTTCACTCGCTTTTGTTTAATTTCTCAGTGTCTACAAACGTAGCTACATGGAAGTACGTTACTCATCACGCGAGCGTGAGAACTGGATGGATACACGTGATATACGCGAACATGATATACATGATCCTCGCGATTTTCGTGAACCGGACGATTCTCACTATCCAGATGAACGGGAACGTGTAATACGCGAACGTGAGCGAGAACGCAATACACTAACGCGTACTGAATGGAAAAGCGATTGGGAACGGATTGATTGGGATGAAGGTAATGGGGGCGGTGGTGTGGCTGGCACACCTGGTCGTGCAGGTGGTTTTGTTGGCGGTCCGAAACGTAATCTAGCTAAACAGCAACAGTCAAATACAAAACAACAGACACAACAGCGTGCCGGTTCCGAATCGAACTGGGACACAGATGAACAGGAAGCTACAATTAGTTTAAAGGGTGAACCTAGCTGGTTAGAGCATGACTCACGTGAAAAACCACCACCACGCTCCTGGCAAAATAATGATTGGCGTGACACGGACGAAGGTTATGGTGGTGTTGGTGGCAACATTGCCGTTGGCATGGGTATTGTACGAGGCGGTGCTGATACGAACAATATGCCACCACATCAACAGCAATCACCCACACCGCATCATATGCATCCGCGCAGTGAACGTGGCGGACGGGGTTTTCGTCGTGGCGGCGGTTTGCATGGTGATCATATGGGTGAGCGCAATGCAACGGGTTATCGACCACATCCACCACCGTTGATGACATTGCCTGTACAACCGCCGGGTGGTTATGGCAGCGCGCGTGGCTTTCCGCATAAACGTTTGACCTATACAAATCCTGGCTATGGAAAAAAAATGCCGCATATGCTACAACAACAGCATTCACCACAACCGGTTGGTATACTCATGAAATCGGTTGCAACATCCTCGCTTTCCTCAACATCATCGGCTGCACAGGCTAGTGCCGTGGCAGCAGCAACAACAGCAGTTGCCGCAGCTAAGGCCGCTGCACAGAGCACTGCTAATGCCATAACTAATCCTGGCATATTGGCACAAGTAAGTAAACCACCACAGTGTGGAAACACCGGTACTGGCTATGCAGCTGATGTCGAAATGAATGATGTAAAAACTGATGCAATTGGTGTTGATGATAAACGCGACGGCGAGCTAAGCGAAATTAGCGATAGTGATGATGACATACTCAATAAAACAGATAAAATCATAAAACCAAAATCCGACGAACTGAGTGACGTAGGTATGGAGTTAAATACTTTGGACACACAAGCGGAAGCAGTAAGTAGCGAAGAAAGCAAACCGGAGACATCAGTTGACACTAAAAACGAAGACGATGAAGTGCTCGATTTTGAAGAGATTTCCGATGGTGAACTAGAGGAAGATGCGAGGCATAAAGGTAAAAAAAAAAAACAAAATATAGTTAAAACTATAGGTAGCCATTTAGTATACCATGAACTTTTCTTTTTTTTTTAATTTTTTTTTTATTTTTGCAAAACAGGCATCGGAGATGCACTTGGTGTCGACTGGCAGGGCTTGATTGCCGAAACTCGCGAACAAGCGTCCGAGTATGCCTCCGGTCAAGATAATGAACAGTGTGCAACGGGCAAACAACGTTGGCAATCACATCGCATACTACTCGATGTTGGCGTCTCGTTGCGCATGGCTGGCAACTATTATGGTAAACAACTGTTGCATGAGGCACGTCAGCAAATGCAGGAAGAACGCGACGATGCGCTCATCAAGAGTCACATCAAACGTGAACAGACAAATGGTAATGATGGAACTGCCAAAACCACCAACAGCAATACCACTATAACATCAACAACAACGGCACGGCAACAAACACAATCGCCAGCACATCTAGACGATTATAATTATGTTGGCTCTACTGTAGAACCGCTGGCTTGCATACAAGTTGCTACGCGACGTGAAGCAAACGAAAGGCACAAGCTTGTTGCAAACGTTTGCGGTCCAAACAGTCGTGCACTCAGCGCACGTCAGGATTTGAAACTGAGGCGTCAATTGTGCTCATTGCCGCCGCGTGAATGTGAAATTCCCAGCGCTTTGCCCGCCGTCAGTGGTAAATTGAAAACGATCGCGTTGCACATGTTTCAACGGCAGGCGTTGAATGTTAAATGAAATAAGATAAATTGAAGAATCGAAAAACGATTCCACAATTACACACATTGTGTAATAATACCTACATATGTATCGTAGTAAATTAATTATGTTTGCGACAACTGTTGTTTGTTCGTTATGCTTAGATTAATCAATGCAGAAATTGGCTGCAGATTAATATGGTAAATATCCATTATATATGTATGTGTGTGTATATATAATTAAAATATATATATATATATATATATATATATATATATATATATATATATATATATATCTATACAATTATGAATTCTGATATACATATGCATCAATTATATGTATTAGTGTCTAAGTGCTTTTCTTTAATAAATTACAGCAAGTATATAAATCCTTATTAAAACCTTTTGTAAATCCTCAAACTTTATTATTAGAGCGGAAATGAATTAGAAACATCAAAAACTCAGGCCGCTGGTACAGATGATGGTTTTTTTTTTTTTTTTGTACAATTATGACTCTGATAAACTTTATAAAAACATAACTGGCATACTGAGCCATCATAAAATCACCGTGCTGGGTGATGTGATTCCAAAAAAAAAAAATATGCACAGTTTTCGGAATTATTCGATTGAAGAGTACAAGTTTTACAACGCTGAGATACATGCCGGTTCCGGTTCTCACTTTCGCCAAAAACTGGCATAAATTAATTTGAATTCACTTGATCAACCATACCATTTTATCAAATTCACAAAGTGAGAACCGGAATAAGCCTGTTCGAAAACTCTTAAGCCTCAAAAACTCCAAATTGCTGTCATAAAATTTAGTTTTATAAATGAAACTTGGAATTTTTGAGGTTAAAGAGTTTTCCGTTTCACATACCGCACACCTATAGTGACATTTATTTAATAACAATATACTCAAGAGAGAGAAAGCGAGTATTGTTTTACTGACTTTGGTATACTTATAAAAAAAAACAAAACATAGCTACAATATTATAATCACATTGTTTCAAAGGTGAATAAAACAAAAAGTGTTGTTGGGTTTAATCTAAAGAAGTTTTTATACTTCACTAAATTTCCGAGGTTCGTCCGATCTTAGAATTTTACTACTATATTTAATATAATATATATACTACTATATTTATATAAAATACCTTCGTACGGTATCTATAAGAACGTATTTAGTTCTTTACTCAGAAAGTTTCACTGTTGTTGTAAGTCCTCTGCACTACGACTTGTTAAGCTCATAACACTTTTATTGCAATAATTATAAGATGCTATCACTAACCATAGAATTTATCAATTGGGTGAGTAAAAGTGAGTGTGGGAGCTGTCGCGGACGAAATTTGATGTGATGCTTCTTTGTACGAAATGACTCATCTATATATTGTATGATTATTGATCCTATTTAATGAAACCGAACCTTGTGCCAATAAAGCTGTTTCTTTGCACGACAAATTACGCTTTTAATAACTCACTTCGTGCTCTTTGTTCTAACTCTAATATAAATTCTTTAATTTTTTTTTTTTTTGTAATTTATTGTAAGACTCAATTAAAACTTCTGTACTTTTAAAACACTTTTCAATCAATTTCTTAATATAATTTATCTGAATTTTGTACCTAAATTTTGTAATTACTTCTAACACTAACAAAATTGTGAGTGGAGTTATAGTCGGTCAACTTAGTGACATACTAACAAAAATTCCTCCCTACAAATCGAAATTTTGTTCTGTCTTTTAGCTTTAAGTTGAACATTATTGAATGTCTACAAACCCCGTTTTCGAAAATAGTGGCACGGGGTATAATTTATATTTATGTGCAACTTTTGTATGTATGTGTGTATGTATGTATGTAGTTGCAATAGCAAATAAATAATAAAAAAAAAACAACAAAATTAAAGACTTTTATATATAATTTCCGTGGAATACTAAAAAAGTTTCAGAAAAAAAAAAAAAACTAAAAGTTTTCGTTGAAAATGATTTTGCTGCTTATCAAAATCTTCTCCACATTAATACACTTTTCCAAGCAATACGAACAGCATATTTTGAACGTCTCAACCGCTTCTTCTGGCGATGTAGATCAATGAACACGTAACTTATCTTTGATATGTGGGAATACGAAAAAAAGCCATTGGGTTCCAAATCTGTGCCTTTATATTTTATTTTTCCAAAAAGGCTCGATGTGTGAAAGCTGGCAGTGTCCTGATGCTTGGTGATCTGTTGTTTTGCGTTGTTTTTGCTTCAAAGCTGCTGTAGCCCCATATGCCATTCTTCCCAAAAAAAAAAAACAAGCAACCATTTGCTTTGGAACAATTTTCGCTGGCTTTGGCTCGTCTTGGAGGACACCACACAGTCGACGGATACGCGTATATTCTGTCACGGTGCAATTGTACAATATGGACGAAGCGTTCTTCGAATTTTATACCATTCACACATACTGGTGTGAAATGGTATTATCAGTTTGTCTGAAAGTTTGTAACGCATTAAAGGAGGCATCGTAGATCCCATAAAGTATATATATTCTTGATCAGCTCGACGAGACGAGTCGCGATCTAGCCATGTCTGTCCGTCCGCTTTTCTGTCTGTATGTTGCCAATTTTTTGTGACCAATTTGTATGCTAACCAGTTAAAATTTTGCACATACACTTCTTTTAATTGCAGTTTAATAGAGTATCAAGATTGATCCGCCTCCATACAAAACCACCGCCCACTTTTGACTTTTTGTATAAAAAACTTGTTTTGTAGTCAATATAAACTTAATAATTGATATGGGAACTTCTAGTCGACGGATGCTTGACATATACATTAATGGGTGGGACCCTTCCACTATTTGGGGCAGCCGCCATACAAACCTACTGCCAACTTTTGACTTTTTGTATAAAACCTTCTTTCTTAAAGTCAATATTATGTTGAAATGCAATATAGTGCCTTTTTATGGTCAGCCGCTTAACATACATTGACTAACGGGCGTGGCTCGCCCACTTTTTGGGGTAGCCCCCATACAGACCCACCGTGCAATTTTCGGTTTTTTATGAAAAAATTCTTCATTTCTATCAATATTAGCTTGAAATTTAATTTGTTGGATTTTAGTGGACACCGCTTCATACAGATCTACTAGTGGACGTGTCACGCCCAATTTTTTAGGTAATCCCATATAAACCCACAGCTCACTTTTATGCATTTTTATGGAAAACGTCAATGTCTACTTGAAATTCGATATTTCGGCATGTTACACATCTACTACATCGCTTCATACACATCTACTAGTGGGCGTGTACCGCCCACTTTTTTGAGTAGCCCCTATTCAAACCCTCACTTTTATGTTTTACAATACTATTTAAAATTTCGTGTGAATTGTATTAGAACTTCGGTTCAACCGAAGTTAACGTTTGTTCTTGTTGTAATATTTGGTTACACAAATTCACACGAGCATTCTCATCATTTAAATTATATGGGATCCAACGCGCACTTAGCTTTCTCACAGTTATGCAAATGTTTATGCAATATTGTATGTATGATAGGAGTGCGAATACCTACACATGCCTAAATCTCACTTTATGTCACATAACGGTCTTGTCTTATTAGTTCACGCACAGCATCAATGTTTTCTGGAAGATCAGCTATTTTTGGACGACCTTCTCGAGATTCATTTTTAATCGAACGGGGCAACCACGTTTGATTCCAGCATACCTGTTATAAACAGTAGATTTTGATGACGCTTCGTCGCCAAAAGTCGAAGTAAGTTTATTGATGCGCTCTCGTTTCTAATGGGCCTTTATATCTGCTAAATGATCTCCATCATCGGCCACAATAAGAACCATATTGATCTATGTGTGACCTCTAGCAAGCGGTCAGCCGGCATAACATAACCTTTCGTATGTCAAAATATTCTGAGTAATTTTATGCTAAAAAATGCTATAATTTACGATTGACATGTCAGACAAGTTTAGTTTTGCCAGTGGTGGAAACTTTTTAGGTGCCCCACGATTCTAGCTCAATCAGTAGTGTATAAATCAGTGCCAGCATGTTCCAATCACAAAATCAAACCAGCAACAATTATTAAATTTCCAGATGCTCTTATCTAAAACTGAAAAATTATCATATTCATATATCTCAGCACCTGACTCAATAATTCTTTATTTGCTCAGCTGGCGACAATATATCGTTTTACGTACATAAATATGAACTGTGTAAATTACAGACTTCGTAGTGCCAGCAATTCCAATAAACTGTGTTTGGTTGAATTCATGCCAAGATCTCTTGTTACGACTAACAAATACGGACATCTCGGCGTCAACAGATTTTTGTAAATAGAGAACATTTATTTTCCAGCAGAGTAATAAGAGATTATTTTACTACTCTTAATACAATTTCAATACCAAGTAATATTTACTTAAAATCCGTTTCCTTTCACTAAGATTCTTTAGCACTAGCACTTCACAAAAAGCAAACTAATAAAAAATTCCATTCCTTGGAAGTGACAATCCTAAAAATGTAAAACGTCATTAGATCATTAGATGACTTAGGTCAAATGTATAAACAAGTAGTTAACCTTTTTTCTCTTGACATATGAATGAGTCGGAATTTACTACTTGATACATATTACCAAATTGATTTGCTTCATGTTTCGTACTTATTTTTCCAGTCGAAACCGTTCGAGAACTTGTTTAATATGGCTAGAGTAAATACATACTTCAAATCTGTTTATTCGGCAAGACAGTCGAGAGGCGCCCAAGCAAAATGTCTACAAAATGTATATATCAAATGTCTTGCATCTACATTTTGGTGTACTATATTTGGTTGCATTTGCCATGTTTATACAAGATTAATTTGTGCCCTATAAAAAAGAAATAACGAAATTATTCGTTAACAAGAAATACCGTTGTAGTATAGTGTACTTGACTTATATGTACCATAGATTTGTGTGGAGCTATATTCCGACCTGGATCTCTGTGGCATATTTGATTAGATTTTGATCTAAAATACACCAAATTTTTGGTTTCTGGCTTTTTTTTTACGACCAAAACACTTAACCGATTTTAATTAAATATATATTTTGTGCATACCTACAAATAAACACCTTTCAAATGGTATATTATAAATCATAAAATTAGTTGTACAGTTGCTCGAAAAAGTCTACGTACACCACAAAAAAAAAATCTGAAATTATAACTTTAATTGCAAATATCTCAACTAATGTTCTATGTATTGAATCAAACTTTGTTTTATTATAGGTATAATTTATTAATTTCACTTAACTAATAATATTTTTACAGAATTTGAATGCTTTAAACTATAGTTTTAGTTCGTTTTATGTTAAAACATGTCAGAAGAGCTTAACCGCAAAAGTCTGCGTACAGGCTTCTTTTTCGAAGAAAATGATATGTTAATAACTGATAGGATAACCCTTTCTCGCCATTAGCATCGTAAGACGTCTTGGCATGGATTCCACAAGTCTTTCTGTTTCTTCAGTTGTAACTTTCTCCCATTCCGCTCTTATTATGTCTTTTTTCATATTTTTAGAGGTAATTGGATGTGTTAACGGATTCTGCGTTCAAGTAAGTTCGACAAATGCTTTATGGAAATCAGGTCTGAATAATGGGAAGGTGTCCTCAACTGATTTTTTATATTATAAAGGAGCCAGAGCTTTACTTTATGCGCATTGTGCTTGGAGTCGTTGACTTGCTCTTCTTGCAGCCCCAACTTTTGGCAACTTTGCAGCAAATACTTCAAAACTTGAATATAACTAGTTTGATCCATTATTAATTTAATAAATGTTAGTTTCCCAACACCATTGGCTGCCATACACCCCAAATTACAACTCCGTCTCCATCATGTTTTACGGTTGGCAACCAATTATCATTTTCAAAGGCCGTACCGCTCCTTCGTCATACCAGCTTTTTTCCTTTTGTCCCGTAAATACAAAATTTGCTCCCATCCGTAAAAAAGAACCTTCTTCCAAAACTCTGACGGGCTTGGAAACGTACTTATTTGCAAACTCCATGCGCTTCTGCTTATTAACAGCTGAGATGTGAGGCTTCTTAAGGGCAACTCGTACTTTGTTTTTTTTTTTTTAATTTCAGAAATTATTTTTGAATACCTTTCTTCTAGTTTGTGTGCAGTCAACCTTGGATTCTGTTGTCGCACGAACTGAATGTCGCGTTTTTTTTTCTCTCGTTTTGTTAAGAGAGATGTACGAGCTGATCGGGGTTTTGACTGTATAGAACCCACCCTTTGAAGTGTATGTAGTTAGTTACTAGTCTTTGTATTGATGAGTTAGCTCTGTCCATTACTTTTCAAAATTTTTCTATAGGATTTCCATCAAGATATAGCTTTAAAATAATTTTTCAACCATCTGCACAAATTTCTATTTCCGTTGTTATCTATGGCGCTATAAACATTGATTTGACACTCTAGTTGATTGAAAAAGAATGAATTAAAATTGCAAAGTGCAATAAGGATTTCTAAAAATATTTTTAGGTAACGGTAATCGCATATTTGCTCATTCTAGGCGTCTGGCATGCAGCTGTACGTAGACTTTTGCGGTTGTGCTTTTCTGACATGTAGCATAAAATAAATTAAAACTATAATTTTAAGTATTAAAATGCAGCAAAAATATTATTATAATAAAACAAAGTTTTTGCTTCAATACATAAACTATTAGCTGAGATATTTGCGATTAAAAGTTGAAATTTCCAAATTTTTTTTTTTTTTTGTTGTGTACGTAGACTTTTTCGTGTACAAGTGTATATTGTGAGCGTAGCTACCGTCACACAAGCAATCAACTTGCTTATAAATATATACATAGATGTGCAAGTGATGTCTGTTCATAAGAATTCAACATATTAAATTTCAAGTTGTTGTTTATTTTTGCAATAATAAAAGCAGACTAGAGACTTCTTTTCACAAAAAAAAAAAAAAAAAACATATACAGATCAATTCTGAACAAACATCTAATCGACTGACTGGCGGCAAAAGTCTGTGCTCTTACAACAAAATATAAACAAATCCAATGCAAAAACTATCTCAGCAAATAGCTGGCAAAACAGTTTCATTTATTTGAAAATAAGTGTCATACGAGTAGAACAACACGGCGACGGCGGCGCCTGCAATCATTTTAGTATCATTCGCATGACTGGCACCAACAAGCAATTCTGTTTACATGAATCTTCAGTGAATGTATCATACTATTCAGATACAAACAAACAGCTGCAGCAGCGCATTAAATTACTACTGTTTAGATAAATGAAAGTTTTAAAGAATTTTACGTTGGGGAGAAACGTAAAATTCGTTGTTATCGAAGCTTTAATGTTTACTTTAAGTTTAAGTTTCCGATGACTTCTAGAGAAGAATGATACTGCAAAACAAATGTTTTCGCTTTAATTTTTAATTATTTAAAATGTATTTTTACAAGTTTTATTTATTTATTTTTTTTTTTTAATTTTTGTGTTTTAGTTTTTCTGTTGTTAATATTTGTTATAAATTTTTTTTTTTTGTTTGTTGCTTTTTTTATTAGCGTTATTTTCTCATGTATTTTAGTATTTTTTGTTTGTTTTAGATTTTCATTTATGCTATAAAGTACAAGTAAATCGTTAAAAGGCCATAAACGAATTTCGTTTACAATTTAATAATGAACAATTTGTATTTAATTATTTATTATGTTATTTATTAAATTATTGCGTACTGCTTTCGCTTAAAATTCATTTAATTTCTTTTCTATGAAAAGCAATTTACAAAAAAGAAAAAGAAAAATACATTTTTTTTTTTTTTTTTTTTATATAGTATATTAATTGTACAAAGGAAGTCAACCTAAACTACTAGAGCTGTTAACGTTTGATGCAAATGATACAATTTTTGAATAATTTATTTAAAAAAAAAAACAACAAAAAAAAGAAACATTTTTGAATCATTCATTTGAAAATTTTGTGAATGAAAAAAAAAAATGAATTGAATTGAATGAAAATTTTTAACATGCTTTGTGTTGCTTGCTGCTATGGCTATTAAAAATAGTTCAAATTGTGACCTACTCCGGTGAACTGTGCTTTGCATTTTGATATTAGAATAATTTATTTATTATTGTTGTTTGAAATTGCGTATTTGCAAAATAAAAAAGAATGATTCAAAAATATACATGCAATTTAATTAATTTGTTTCATAACGTTTTTAAAAAGAATGATTCAAAATGTACAATTTATTTTGAACGATTAGATGAGATGAGTAAATTAGATGAGTAAATATTTTGTTGTTTTTGTTTTCAAAAGGAATGATGAAATAAACGAGAATTCTATGGGCCATTTTTACGACTTGCGCATATCTTTATAGTTAAGTTTTTTTTCACACTTTATGCTAGTTTTCAATGTCATAACTGTTATTAAGCCTATAAACGTATTGCCTACTTCGAAGAACCAATATACTCGTATATATTTCAAAGACTTGACTTCACAATATACTTATGTATGTATGTATGTATGTATGTATGTATGTATGTATGTATGTATGTATGTATGTATGTATGTATGTATGTATGTCTATATGTAGTATATTTCGTCGAAGTAGCCAATACGTTTATAGGCTTAATAACAGTTATGACATTAAAAACTAGCATAAAACGTGAAAAAAAAAACAAGAAAAAACTTTAACTTCGGTTGAACCGAAGCTCTGATGATGCCATTCACATAAAAAGAATGGTGAGTGTGTGAGTTTAGCTAAGGACCACCCCTTAATACGAACGGTACACGCTCACTAGTAGATGTGCATGAAGCGACCATCTATAAGAGGCCATCAAAAGGAATTTCAAGTTCATATTGACGTTTTTCATACAAATGCATAAAAGTGAGCTGTTTTTTTTGTGACTAACTCAAAAAGTGAACTGGTCACACACATTTCTATATGCATATGTAGCGGTTGTACAGTAAAATCTACTAAATCAAATTTGAACCTAATATTGACTTAAATGAAAAAGTTTTTCGTACAAAAACACAATAGTGGGCAGTAGGTTTGTATGGGCGATAGCCCATACAGTGGTCGGGTCCCACCCATTAATGTATTATTAAGTCAAACATCTGTTCACTAGAAGTTACCATAACAATTATTAAGTTTATATTGACTACAATAAACAAGTTTTTTATACAAAAAGTCAAAAGTGGGCGTTGATTTTGTATGGAGGCGGATCAATCTGGATACTCTATTAAACTGCTATAGAAATAAGTGTATGTGAAAAATTTCAACTGTATGGATAGCATAAAAATTGGTCCACAAAAAATGCGCAGCAACATACAGACAGACAGACATGACTACATGGCTATATTATAAACTTTATGGCGTCTAAGATGCCGCCTTTAATGCGTTACAAACTTTCAGACAAACTGATAATACCATTTCACACTAGTATGTGTGAATGGTATCAAAACTTAACTATGAAGATATGCGAAAGTCGTGAAAATGGCTCTATGTGTATTAAAAAATAAAAATGTGATTAATTCCTTTACAGCTCGGTTAAATTCTTTACTTTGTTGTTTTTTTTTTTTTATTATTATTTAATTTAATTTAATTTAATGTGTTGCCTGTTTTTTTTTTGTTTTTTGTTTGTTTTTTGCTTTTTCAACAGTTAACATTTTGAATGTTTTTATTAGCCTGTTTCTGCCAAGTTAGATTTTAATTATTTTATACTTAAGTTCAACATAAATCATTTGCTTGCGACATTTTTTTCTTGAGCATCGAAATTTAAATTTGTTTTATTGGTTTTTGTTTTTGTTTTTTCATTTATTTATATATGTATGTGTATGTAAAATTTCTGTGTGTTTCTATGCATAAATATGTATATGGCATATACACATTTATGTAGATATTGTATATAATTAATTAATTATTTGTTGCTAATTTTTGCTTGCAAATTATTCGTGTGTATGTGTGTGTGTGTGTGTGTGTATCTGTGTTATATATTGCTTTATGCGCCTTTTGGTTTATTTTAAAAATGCAAGCTGATTGCTATTTGAATGCCGATTCTAGAGACTACTTTTGTTTTGTTTTATTTTTTATTTTTTAAACTGCTGCTATACTTTTCTTTTCCCAGCTAAATTTCGTTAGTATTTTATTTATTAATTGTGTCTATAGTCTGTATACATGTTCGACATATGCGCATATATAGCAGTGCTGCACAGCCCTAGACTCTTGCGTACAGCGCACGATCACTTGTGCATGTACTAATAGCGAATCATAGCAGTAAAGCTAAAACTTTGCTGAAACACACGTTATGCGTGTGAAAACAATGTTACCCTATGCTACTACTATATGAAAGAGACTAGGGCTGTGCAGCACTGTTCTATATTCTGTAGTTAAACTTTCATCATATACATATGTATATGTAGCATGTATGTATGCATGTATGTATGTATGTATGTATGTATGTATGTATGTATGTATGTATGTATGTATGTATGTATGTGTGTATGTGTGTATGTGTGTAGTGTGTGTGTGATGTATGTATGTATGTATGTATGTATGTATGTATGTATGTGTGTATGTGTGTATGTATGTATGTATGTATGTATGTATGTATGTGTGTATGTCTGCATGTGAGCCTGTTGTCATAACTTTTATATTTTCGTTTTTCATTATTAGATTCTATTTATTAGTTAAACTTGTTGCTTATATGGTTAGTATAACAAAATTACGAAAAAAAAAATCATTAAAAAAAAAACATGCAATTAAATCGCAAAAAAAAAAATACCATGTTACATATTAAATTAAGAATTTCGTAAGCCAACATTCTGTCTGCTGCGCAGCTTCAATTTTTCTTCTTCGCGCAATTCATGCAAATTTCATTCATTATGTATTATTTTAAAGTTTTTTTGTCGCTCTTAATAGTTATTGCTGTTGTTGTTGTTGTTGTTGTTGTTGTTTGTGTTGGTTTTTTTTTTGTTTTTTGTTTTTTTTTGTTTTTTTTTTTGTATATGTGCTATATATTTGTTGTATATATTGTTGTTTGTATGTTTATTGTTATATTTTAGTAGTGGCGTTGTCAATTCAACGATGGCATATGTGTTTCCTGCCAATTAACATCAATATTTGGCCACTTTGTCTGCAAACAGGTCACCATGGGATTTGTGGTAAATATGTTTTTAATATCACCTTCCAGCAATACTGCAGCGCCCATGTAGTAACGTACCTAAATAACAATTAAATATATATGTAATTACATTTTAACAAGTAAAAAAAAAAACGTTTACTTCGGTAGAACCGAAGCTCTTCACGCTTGCCCTTTTTATTTTTAGTCTGCAATGCTGGTGTTTTTACATTTTTGCATAAATACTTCGATTTAATAAATTTTAACATTTATTCAATTTAGAGTGTTTGGCATAAATTTCGCCTTTGTGGCAGTTGTAGAGGGTATAAGGCGTTGTGAATAACTTTGTTGTGCATGAAATTATTAGAAATATGTAGTTAAATTAAAATTTAAAGAAGTTTAAAACCGGAACGTCTGGAATGTTAGGCAGCACGCTAGACAGTTGAACTATTGAGTCCTCAAATGTTTACTGATACAACAAAATCATACAATATCAATACTACCAATTGGATGCAACTTTTGTATGTAGTTGTTGACCAATTTAAAAATAATAATAACAGCAAAAATAAATACTTCTTGTATGGCAGATATAGCTGATAGTGCATAAATCGCGGTAATTTTTTCAACTTATATTGCTTTTGGTCTCCATACCAACTTTTAAACCATTTTTTCAAAGATTGAGTTAATACGCCCTACGACAGTAACATACAGAAAGACAGACAGACAGAAAGACAAACAGACGAACATGGGCTAGATCGAATCGTCTTTTCATGCTGATCATGATAAATATATATGTAGATATACTTTATGTGATCTCCGATGTGCTGCCTTTGAGGCGTTGCAAACATTGTGACTAATATAATTATACATAATACTACTATTCACACTCTATGTGAAAGATACGTTTTAAAATGTACAACTTTCTACTCACTTTATTGTTCATATTAGAGCCGGGTATGCCATTGTAATGCATCAGCTCGAACGTATCTGGTGTAGAGCGCTTTTCAATCGGATAGAACTCATCCATAAATGCGTTCAATAGTATAATACCCAAATTTTCTGGATCGAGACGTTTCTGCATAATGTTAACACTTTTGAAATGAAATAACAAGTGTAATAACAAATGTTAATAAATTATAAATTAATTTATTATACTTTTCAAATTACTTACTAAGCTGTTTCGCTGACCAAATTCAATGACGCAAGCACATCTTGCAGCATAGGAGTTGATATAAAATTATTACCCTCTGGATCGTATGACTTAAAGACACGGCGGGCCAGCTCTGATGGTGTTTCCGGCGAAACGAGCCTCTTTTCGTTGCTGAACAGCACTATTTTGAAATAAAGTTAATTTAATATACATTTATACTTTTGTAATATAGTAAATTTATTTTACGATATACGCATATCTCACTGCCTGTGTGTGTGTATGAAATTCGCTACAAAAACCTCGTTTCGGTATAGAAACTCTATACTTTCGATACATGTTTCGCCCACTGGAGCAGCTTAGCTTCTAATCTTCTTAATAATTTCAATAATACACAACGCAGACTCAAACTACTTCATTGTTTTGATGTACCAAATCGTAAACCCTAACACTTAAATGCTTTTTCAAGTTTTTTATTTTTATTTTTATGAAGCCACTAGTTCCAGCTTCTACACTATTCATAAACGCAAAATGGAACTTCTTATGTTCTTTTCATTGAACGTAAAGCTACTTAGTTCATTGTTTTTATTGAAAATAATATAAACATGAAATTCGATATGAAGACTTATTATGTAGGCACGCTAAACACATGTCTTAATGTGCGTGGAATGATGGGTTACTGTAGGTGCAGCCTCATTTCAACGTATACTCATTATATTTTGTTAGTCGTCATATCAATTTGTAGCTCAGTATAGGAAATTTCCTAGAAGTGCAAAATATTCAGCACATTTCTCGAAAATGGTTTACTACGGAGGAGTTGGTTCTCATGAAAAAACACTTATACATTTATCATGTCATGTTATGCACACTTTTTATACTTAAACATATTTGCTGCGTGTTAAAGCTACTTTTTACCGAAGTAAATATTTTGTTGGTTTTTTGTTTTTCTTTTTAATACACTCACAACTTACCAGTTAAATGCGTATCGGAGCCCATTACCCAAACCGGATAACGCGGATTCTTAAAGAACGAGCCGACTGTGCAGTAACGTAGCTGCTCCATTAGCGTTATAAAGCCAATATCACTTTGTTCGCTTAAACCGCGCAGCTTAAGGCCACCCACATCTTGCTCGTTGTCCCAAACATGTGCGACTGCGCGTCCAGTCAGCATGAGATTGATCAACGCCTGTGCACCATAGCCGAAAGTGTTGTGTATCAGTGGCTCTGATGTATCAGTTATATCAGCAACGACCGCAGTTGCACCTTTAGTGAGGAAGACCGAGTACATAAAAAGCAACACACCATAGTTATTCGAAAGTTGTTTCATATTCTCCATATAAAAACGCTCAACATCTTCAATGCAATCGAAATTTAGTGTCTGTAGGCGTTCGTGAAATTGCTCAGCTGTAAGAATCACAAAATCGTCATCACCAGCACGTGCCTCAGCACCAGCGCCAGCATCGGCATCCGTTCCTACTGCAGTTGGCATTGTAGCATCCTCTGCTATTTCTGCTGCTTCAACTGGTACAGGTGCCGTAATGGCATCAGCCGCGGCAGCATTTTGGGCAGCATCTGTTGGCAAAATCTGTTCGTGAAACGGTGACGAGGCTCTCGGCGATGATGGCGATGCGAATGCAATATTTATTTGTTCATCTCTTGCTGCATCCGGACGCAGTGTAACCATGCGAAAGCGTGGCGTACGACAATTAGTCAATATGTTACAGAGCGCATGTATCAGCAGTCTCTGACATTTATGAAATGTGAGCTGAAGTGTATAAAATAATGTAAAAGTTTGTGTTAGTCCTTCTTAAATATGTCTTACTTACATCCTTCAATGGTTGCCCGGGCATATTCATGATAATAAACTTAAGCAAGTACGCCTGCACTGGCGCTATCACAGCACACGGACCGCCCTGTTTTTGCACCAAAGCGGACGGCTCAACTTCGCTGAATACAAAGCCTGTTTAATATAAATTTAAAAAAAAAAAACAAAAAAACGAAAAGTTTATATACTATATACATATATATATGTATATATGATATGTAACATGCAACACTTACCTTGCGACCAACGCTCAAATACATCGGCACGTATATTGTCGCCCCAAAGCAAATGTATGATCTCATGCAATTCTTGCACATCAGAATCGCACATTGTTATGCTGGTAGCCATTGGTTCCTCTTGTTCCCCAACAAATTGACCGGTCATATCGGTAAGAACACAACCAACACCTTGCTGACGCAAATTATCTTCCGGCGGTGATATCGTTTGTTGCTGTTGTTCCACCGTATCCAACAGCTCACCACCAACGACTCCCACTACTGCAGTAGCCGGCTGCAATTGCGATTCTTGGTCCTGTTGCTGCAGCTGCTGTTGTAGCTGTATACTCGATTGCTGTGGTTGTTGCTGCATTACCACTGCCTGAGCGGCAATAACTGCTATTGATGTTATCGCTACGGGTTGATCCGCTGCACAGCCTGTTTGTTGGTGTAATCGGGCTACCGATGCCGATATCGCCGACGCCTTTGGTTGTTGCTGTTTCTCCTCGTAGTCACTCATATGTGTCAAAGCGCCGGAGACTCACTCAAATCCGCTAACATATGCGCACCACACTAACTGAGCATCGACAGCTCTTTGTCGTCGACGTAATGTGCGCAATACTGCACACGGTGAGTTATAGTACTCTGCTTCGCAGCTATGACAAATTCAGGCTAGACTCTGCTAAATACAATTCGCGATATTCACACTATCAGTGCTCTCCAATCGCTTGTGGAGCTGCTAATGTACTAATACGAAACACGTCAGTACTGACGCATTTGTACAGATGAGGACACTTAGTGTTAGTGCAAATCGGAGTGCATAACGCGCAAATTGCATTGGATGCAAGTATAAGTGCAACAAAATACAAAAAATGTCCGTTTTAGACAATTAACTTATCTGTCAGTTTTATTTACTTCACAGCTGATTTGTTTGGTCATTTTAAGAAAAGCAACCGAAGAGCTTGCTAAAGAATATCCACACTTAAGCCACAATTAGGACCGTTGTACACTTTGCGTTCCTAGAATATTCAAAAACTTTTATTATACTCTGTATCCATACGCAATTGTATGTAACAGGCGGAAGATGGCGTGGTAGTCCCCATAAAGTTTATATATTCTTTATAAGCTACGGCATGTAAGATTTATCCGTCCATCTGGATGTATGAAACAACAGATTTCAGGATCTATAGGAGTTGGAGATTTCAAACTTGGACAGTTAGGTTCTCCTTGACCATACTCAGAAGTGGGTGCCACGCTCCCAGTATATGCCATTTGACCCGTATACTTTTCAAGGCCGCATAGTCCGAAAAAGTTTTTCTATATTTGTTTTGTTTTTCTTTTTTAATTAATTTATTTTTAATATTTAAATCACTTCAAGTAAACAACAAATTTATAACTATTTCATGGATTGGAGAGATGGCGGTAGGTTTATGTCCAAAACGCCGGCTCTGCGGGCCTTCAATTCGGATACAGTCAGTTCCGCTTCGGCACACAAACGTTCTGCTCGTAACTCCTGTATTGATGGGCTGTACGGAGTGTACTTGCTACAGAAAAAATCCTCCAAGTGGTATCCAATGAAACCAACCAATCCGGCAAAAGGAACCGTTACGAAAACAGCATTCCGACGAAGCAGAGCTAGCACCAACGGCCACATAATAAATTTAATTTTTTTATTTGCTTTTGAAAATGAAGCTTACTGTAGAACGGAATATTTTTTTTTAAAATAGTTTGCGACCAAAAATACAATGAAGGGTGTGACAGAAAACACTTTGAACTCAAAATCTCTAAATTAATAAGTCATATTTATCGAATGAAATTTAGAGTATTTGAGATGAAAGCGTGTTTTGTGACAGCCTTGAGTAATTAAAATATCATATTAAAATAATAATGTATTTTTGAGTTCCAAGAGGATTTTCGGGTCCCGAGCGAAATTTCGTGAGAAATCCGGGAAATTTTAAAAGTTTCCCGAACCCGAAGAAATTGTCATACACAATAAAAAAAAGTACTTTTCTGTGTATACACAAGCAAAATCGCAGTTTATATTTGGAATTCAGTATATTAATTTTTTTTTATTTTTTTTTTTTTTATAAAAATAATACTTTTTGCATTTTAAATGCAACTCTGCATGGTATTGCAATTTTTTCAACGATCTTGCAATTCGGAAAAAACAAATTTTCGGGATGGGCTGGATCGGAACAAAATTTTGGTCCTGCGTTCATCTCTAGTTTAGAGCAGTAGAGAAGCGAGTTTAAGCAAGAGAGGTTAAATATATGTATACAATTTTACTCTCTTATAACCGATACATCCGACTTCTATAGCAAAACAGCGATTCACATAAATGTAAAGTCAATATTCGCTGGGTTTATGTACAAAATTATAAGAATTAACTTCGCTCGATATGTGCGCAATGCAATTAAATAATTTATTTACACAAATTGTTTTCAAATTTTTAAAATAGGGCCGACACGTGTGGGGAATTTGAAGTGATAGAAATAGATATTTTAAAATTTATATGCATAACAAGCAGGTGCTCAAAATTTGTTTACAGACATTCAGGTTCTATAGTGTTTTCAGGTTTGGGTACTCTTCAAATTACTTTATGTTAGACACTGGTAAAATGACTTTCATAATGTTAATTGTAAAGAACAGCAGCTTTTGTTTTACTGCACAATAAAAAATAACGAAAAAAAGTTCTTTCCAACTCAGGGTCGTCTTAAGGTTCCCGTGGGACCCCTGAATAATGGCCAGTTTACCTTGCCTTTAAGACGGGCTTGCGGGGGACCCCGGGACCCACATTAAAATAGTTTTAACAACAAAATGATTTTAAAATAAATATTCAAATGCAAAGCCACGAGGGCCCCGCTTGTGAAAAAAAAACTACAGATACTCGCAATTTGCGATTTTTCACACGCTACATACGCCACGCTACTCTAAGAACTACGATTTTTTAAGACTCCGGGATCCGTTTAGGTATAATAGCAATTTTCGAGTGAATTTATTTTACTTTTATATAACAAACGGGCTCCGTAGCTCGTAAGTATTTTTTTTATTTTAAGAAAAAAAAATACTACTAGAGGCCCCGGGGGCACCTGGCTAATGCCCAGTGTGCCATACTGTTAAGACGGGCCTGTCCCAACTCCTTTTGTCCTTTTGAATAAATATTTCAAAAATAATAATTCAGGCCTACCACAAAACACGCTTTCATCTCAAAAACTCCAAACTCCAATGCCGGCTTTTTGGACATAAACCTACCGCCATATCTCCAATCCACGAAATAGCTAAACATTTGTTGTTTACTTGAAGTGATTTGAATATTAAAAATAAATTAATTAAAAAGAAAAACAAAACATCTCTATTCTAAACCGTATTAACCTAAAGTGGAATACGACTCTCAGCAGCAACAAGCAAATTGCATAGTGTAAGAGGCGCTTTATTTGTCTATAAGTAGGAGGCAACTCTGCACGGAGTTTGAGTGCCATGGCAATATTGCCGAGATTTTTCATGTTTTTCCGAAAATTTTAAAGAAAAAAGGAAAACGCGAATAAATAGGGTTTCTTGATGGTTATCAAAGTGTAGGTGCAATCAAGACAAACTGGACTTTGCACAAGCGACAGCGCACTGGGTAGCAAAATGGTGAGTGACGTGGTTCAAGTAGCGAAGTTGCAAAATTAATTTTAACAACGAAGTCGTCGACGTTGGGGCGGCTTCTGTCACTGGTCGCCGTTTGAGTCATGAATGGCCCGGACGACAGACGGACGCATAATCTGAACGGAAGCCGCTCCTTTGTTGCATATTAAACTTAGTTACCTATATATACATATGTATATACATATATAAAATACGACATATTTTTTAATAAAAGTTTTTGTTTGTTTTTTTTTTTTTTTTTTTTTTTTTACATAATGCAATCGCAGCATTCTGCATCGCTGACAATGGTCGAAGTGCTGTTGCACGAATTTTATCAGCGTACAACGACCAACGCACGGAAACGAGAGATTGAAACAAATCTCATAGCGTTTAAATCACAGCCAGAGGCGTGGCAACTTTGTCTGCGCGTAGCGACTGCCAGTAATAGTCTTGCAGAGAATCAATTTCTTTGGTTCTTTAGCACATCAACGCTAGAGCATACAATTTCACGCCGGTGGACACAATTGTCAAGTGCTGATCGTGCGCTGCTGCGTGAAACGCTTTGGAATACATACGCACATCTTGGTAGCTCTGGCGGTGCAGTTGCAGCTGCTGCTGTTGGCAATGGTAATGGTGGTGCCAGCGGTGGTGGCGCTATGCCTACGCGACAATATCGCAATACGCTGGCACAGCTTATTGCATTAATGGGTAAACGTGAATTTCCCGATGAGCATCCGAACTATATGAATCACTGTATGGAACTAATGAAAACGCGTTTTCAATTGGGCATCAATTTACTGCGTGTTACATCCGAAGAGGTGGTCAGTAATCGTCAAGATTTGACTACAGATCGCAAGCAATATTTTTATTCCTGGTAAGTTTGGCAACATTTTATTTACCTTTCTTTTTTTTTTCTTTGGTAATTGTTTTATGTTTAACTTTGTTCTCTATATGTTTATATGTATTGTATATATGTATGTCTATTTATTGTGCAGCATTTCCATGTGTATTCCCGATGTAATGGATTTGATCAACAAATATTTACTAATCGCTGTTTGTCATATCAATGGTAAAGATGTACATACCATACCAAATACACTAATGGACTATAGCCTAACCTCAACGCTGCCAAATGACAATCAACTAAGGTAGTTACACACACAACAACAACAAAAAAAAAATTGCATTGAATACTTTGATAATAGGTACATATGTATGTCTATCCCTTTTTAATTTTCAGTTCCTCAATTCGGGAGTTGCTCGAATGTGTGCAGCATTTAGTCTCCTGGATACGCACTGAATTGATCTCGGAGTACTTTCTTATGAGCATTATTGATCTATCGCAATGGCGTCAAACGCATGAAGAAATTTCGCTACAAGCGCTCTCGGTGCTGAATGAGCTGTTGTATTTACAAAAGCCGTTGCCCTATGCTGCTACACTGATGACTGGTGTCAGCGGTTTGTTGGATCAGCATAATACTTGTAATCGACAGAGCGAAATGTATAGTGATAAATTTCGCGAGCTGTTGCGTCTGTATACGAATAAGTTTTCATCGAAAATGCTGCAGGAACATGAACTATTAGAAAGCTTTCTTGAGTCACTTTATTGCTCCACCATACTGAGTAGGTTCATAGCATGTATTGTATGGTCATTTAGAAACTAACGATGTTTATTTTACAACTTTTTATAGAAAATGGTGCGCTAGATTTTACAGAGAAGTTGGAAATTTGGACACCAATTATTAAAGGTCTGGCACAGAATCCAAAAATGAATCGCTATAACGATATAGTGCATCAATTGGTAGCAGAGATTATGCGTCGCACACAATTCGATCGGAACAAGGCGGAGCTTGAAGTGCTTGACAATGAGCTCGTGGAGGAAGGTGTAAGTAGAAAAAACACAAAAAATGTTTATTTTTTTTTTAATTTTATGTATCTTTTTTATATACATAAATATGTTGTTATTTGCAGTCGTCCACCGAATGGCAACAGTTCATCGATCAGTGTTTCGAATGCATTGCACTTGTTGCTGAATCACGTCCGTATGCTGTTTTTGAACAGGTCTTTAGTCATTGGTGTCGCCCGCATGTATATTTAATGGAAATAGAGCATGACATCAATAGCGGCAGTACGTATGACGTGTCGCGCAAAATGAAATGCCAAACATTTGGCGAACATCTACGTGACTTTGCGACAGTGTGCCAGGCAGTGGTACGCGTTTCGCCGCTACTCGATGCCGATTCACCTGAAGTTGGCGCCGAGGTAGAATGTCAGCTGCAGCTATTAACCGATAATTTGCTTACAACGCTCAAGTTACTGGCTAGCAACAAACTATCAAGTATCGATGTCGATAAGGCCGCATTTCAGACTGATTTAGATAATTTGTAAGTGTATTTGAAATATGCATAGACTTTATTTATCGTTTTACAATATTTATATATTTTATGTTCTTCAAATTTACAGATGTGCTCAAGTTCTCATGGCCATACGTACCATATTTCCGCTATCAAAAACACTGAGTAGCGATGCAATGCTATATCGTCTTTTCGAAATACTTGGCAGTATTTTTGTCGCCAATTCCATCGTGCTTGTCTCCAATATAGTGCAACAGGCGGCAAGCGAATTGTTGCTCTTTATCTCAACTGTGATACGACCAAAATGTCTATTGGAAATACCACAAATTGTTAGTCTACTGCAGGCAGGTTCACGCCTTTCACATCTGCCACGTCAGGTTATTATAAATATATACATTAGCCTTATAAGCTATCTGATACTGCCATGGAAGCAAATACCCGAACCGCAACAGGATTATGCTCGCCGCTGTATTGTGCTGCGTGAATATATCGAATGTTTAGCGCAAAATTTTCTTGAACTTGATCATAACGTTGCTGGCGAATCGAAGGTAGCTTCGACCACACTAAATTTGCTGAGTACTTTCGCATCGGTCATTGAGTTCTTCAAGGCATCAAGTAACAATGCAAAGGATATGCTCGCCAATACATTTAAGGTAGGTGACATTTTATCGATAGTTTATAAGTATGGTATACCATACTTATAAACACATACTTTTCTGAATTCCGGTATGAACGCAGATTGAGTGTCCCTATCAATGTGCTCCACCCACTTAGGGGTATTTTTTTTTATTTTGTATCAACAGACAATTTTCAAATATTTTTGCAATTATATTATATCTTATACTAATAATTTGCTTCAATCGTTAGCCCATCATAACGAAAGCACTGATGATATTCAACACTTTTGGCTTGAGCAGCATCGCTATGTCCATTACAGTGGCTGACTTCAGTCTAAGCATACTGCGTACGCTGCCCGCACAATTGGGCGTACAATTTATCAAAGAGATGATAACACTTTTCATAAATGTCTGCAGTCGAGAACAACTGACGCATAGTCGCCTGGCTGTACTTGAGCGTATATTGCAAATGTTTAAATTAATTGTAGAACAGCCGGGTAATGCATCCCTTATTTTGCTGCCATCCATATTGGATTTTACTACGGCGCAAGTACTGCCACTGTTACAGCAGCAACAGCAGCCGCAACAGGATACAGCGGCATACGATAGCAGTGAAATAACTAGTCTTGTCTATGCACTATTCGACAGGTAAAGAAACACTTAATATATGCATATATCTATTAACAATATTCATTTTTATTTCTCTTCATTGTAGCATACTAAACTGCAAGTGGCAATTTTTCTACAAAAATCAAATCTCTGCCACAGCGAACAGCAGTAGTGATAATTTGCATCCGGTACAATTCGTAGCGATACTTAATGCCTACGGTCAAATGTTGGTCACCGGCATGGATCCCAGTAATGTGCGTAGCGTGCTGCTTTCAATGCAGAATGTCAATGAACGTTGGCGTCTGTATCAACGTGCACTATTTAAGGAACATTTGCTTGCATCTTTTCAACATGCGCTCATCAATCTGCTGCTGACCGGCGAGGGTGCATTACACTTTGAATTAATTGCCAATTCACTTTTCGCCATGGGTCAGGTGGATAAGCAACAATTACATGAGAGCTTCGCAAATGCCGGTTTACCGGTCAATCAAAAGACAATCGATGAAATCTGCCTGACAACTGTAAGTCATCAGTTGTGTTTCGAGCTATTAAATGAATATTATAATATCTAATATATATATATACATATTACAGGACATTCCAACATTTACACAGAAACTTACACAGCTAATGCAGGATGCACATTGTATGCATCTTTCGGAGGCATAAACGCGCGTAAATCCATTGTCAATGGATATACAATGTCGTCACTATATGTACTATGTATGTACATAGTAATAGTGTTTTATTACGTGTGAGTTAATAAGTTCATCTGTTGCGTTGACCAGCAACAATTTAGATATATTTATATACATACATATTATATACATTTACATACATATACTACACATACATATACATATAGGCCATTTATTGTAGCTAGCTAGCTTCATAACGCTTGCTTGCGGTGCGTTCATTTAAATTACTGCTGCACAGCCCTAGTTTCTTTCGTATAGCACATGTTGCACATAAATCTGTGCATGTGCATACACGTGCAATGAAAAGAGACTAGGGCTTTGCAGAACTGATTTAAATAGATACATAACGCACAACGTAATCAGTACATATATTATTAGGAAAAAAGTTTGTGAAATGAAAGAAAAGTAGAAAGCATTGCCTCAGGAAATTACTCTCTAGCCATGTCATGCGAGATTTGTGCGCATTCGCGTCGATTTTTGTTTTGAAGCTTTGCACAGCTAAAAAGAAAACAAATTTAATTATTGTACTAAACTGTATACGATTGCGTTCGTGATATATTTGAGTGCGTTTTTAGGTTTTTTTTCTTTCTTTTGTATTGATCTTATTACTAATTTAATTAATTTTTTTTTTCTTTTCATTAATTGTTTTATTACATACTTTACATGTTCGTTAAGCTTTATTAAAATGATCACATATTGTTGTTAAGAAAAATTAAGTACATATACATACATATATTAAGAAGAACTGACCTTTAGCACAATATGTGCTCATAAGGTGGGACGAGCTTTAAGTTTAGAACTAAATCATTGTTCAGTAAAATTTTGTGCCGTCAGAGCATCTATATTTCTAAATATCTATCAATTGGTAATTTCATTTTATACGGCAGTAAAGTTATTTAAATTTTGCTTTGAGACAAATTTTGATAGCATTTGTGAGCAAGTTTTTTTTTTTTGTATTAGTTTAAGAAAAAGAACACGAAATGTTTGCGCAACGATTGTCAATATTTTTCTAAACACATTCTTTTTTTTTTTTAATTAATTAGTTAACAAAATTTGATTTGTGATTGTTAATATTTTTTTTTTTATTTAATATTTATTTTTTTGTATGTGAAGCATCTATATTTTCGCGCCCGATTTACAACAGAATAGATTTGATTTAACTATGTTAAGACCAGTTGTGAATTAGAAGCACATATATATATATATATATATGTATATATAAATATAAATATATATATATATATATATATATATATATATATATATATATATATATATATATATATATATATATATATAATTCACAGCTAGTTTAATTATTTTCTCTCTTAACCAACGTTCTTGCTGGTCTAACTTTTGTTAACGATTTTCTACGTTTAAATCCCAAGGCTTCCATGTCGGAGGGGTTGCAGAAAATGTTTTCGACTCAGAATCTCCAATTTAGTTTTATGAATGAAGATATCAAGATTACAAAAAAAGACAAAAGCGGTTTCTGTAGCACCCCGTGGGTTTGTTGTTGAACGAAACCGACAGTTGACCAGGTGTGTCGTGGTCAGGTCAGCAATCATTGGTGCTGATCCCGATCCGGAACTAGCAGTAGTTGTACTCATCCTTGTTGCACAATCATCGTTGATTGTCACATTTATTCTCCTTGACTCATTACCCAACTCAGAGAACCATAACTCATGTTCTGCATTAAAATCACTAAGAATAACTCGATTATCCCCTTGCAACACGTGGTAACATTTATTCCCTTTGAATCATTACCCAACTCCGAGAAGCACATATCATTGAAATGATCAAGAATAACTCGATTATGCCCTTGCAACACGTAGCTCAATATCGGACGATACCCAGTTTAGCAGCTATTGACTGATGGCAGATATAAGTTCTCATACTCAATTTGCACATCTCCGGCCTTCACAGGCTGTCATTGTGTCTTCAAAAATAAATCCTGTCAAACATGAGCTTGTGAGCTTGGTCTCTTGCACACTAATCCACAATCTCGACCACTTTCTCACGCAGTTCGTTACAATTGAGCTGCAAAACTCCAACTGCTCAATTGAAGGACTGCAAGCACGCATAATTGATTGACACGGCGGCGGAAGGTTTAGGGAAGATTGTATAGAATTGGAGCTACATGACGAACGGACGGGTGACCGAGTGTTGCATTCCTCCGCATAGATTGGCAGCACCATGCAAGGACGTCTCTATGAGCACACAGGCCATAACATATCCTCATATGACACCAATTGTGACAGCCGTTACATCGCACAGACATGATATTGCGATGAATGAAACCCGGACGAAATCGTTGCATAAACGTATTAATGATACGCCGTCCAAGTACGTCGGCCAAAACAGAAAGGGTGCAACAGATCAAACCAAGCAGATAACAATAATGCCGATTAAAAAATCAGTATCTCAAAAAAAAAAAACTCCGTGCTGCAAGTCAAAGAGTGTGCAACATTTCAACCTGATTTAATCCTTATAATTCATCCTTATAATTTACGCTCAAAGCCGAAAGATTCTCGAAAATCATAATTCTGAGGCATATTGAATCCATTAAAAATATTTTAAGTTTAAAATTCTTGATATCTGTAAAACTTGAAAACGCGCTTTTTGTCTCCTGATGACGAATTGGATATATTCGTTATATATAATATTTATTCGAGTTATTTTTTTTTTTATTTTTCTGGTTCAACACCGGATTTGACCGCAAATTATAGCTGCACCACTTTCGACGTCGAAAGCGGTGCTTCCATATGATTTGCGGTCAAAACCGGTGTTGGGCCAGAAAAATAAAAAAAAAAATAAGTGGAATAAATATTATATATAAGGAACATATCCAATTCGTCATCAGGAGACAAAAAGCGCGTTTTCAAGTTTTACAGATATCAAGAATTTTAAACTTAAAATATTTTTTATGGATTCAATATGCCTCAGAATTATGATTTTCGAGAATCTGTCGGCTTTGAGCGTAAATTATAAGGATGAATTATAAGGATTAAATCAGGTTGAAATGTTGCACACTCTTTGACTTGCAGCACGGTGTTTTTTTTTTGGAGATACTGATTTTTTAATCGGCTTTATTGTTATCAGCTTAGTTTGGTCTGTTGCATCCTTTCTGTTTTGGCCGACGTACTTGGACGGCGTATCATTAATACGTTTATGCAACGATTTCGCCCGGGTTTCATTCTTCTTGGGGTCTTGATTCATTTTAGACCGGGCTCGATGTGTATTGCACGGCATATTTTGCTTATATTGTAATTCTGATTTACAACGATGGGTTTGACATCTCCTATCTGATGATACCTGCTTAGATTGGATCAATCTAAGCTGTGATACCTGCAGATAGGAGTTATCAAACCCGTCGTTGTAAATTGGGCATTACAATCTAAGCAAGATATGCCGTTCAATACACATTGAACCCCGGTCTAAAACGAATCACAAACCCCAATCTATTGCTTTGAATTTGGCTTCCTTTGATCTAGTAAAGTAACTCCTTCTTTCAGGCAACGAGACCACCAGCTGTCAAGTCAGTTCGGATTGGTCTTGTATTGAGTTCCGTCGATTTATAGCCCCAACCCGCCTGCTGGCAATGCATTTCGGGTTGCGCTTGAGTGTTCTGATTGTTTCTGTACGGAGAATAGTTGAAATAAACACATCAAATAAACTTCCGCATATACATACTTTCATTTACATATATTGTAACTATATACATACATATGTATGTGCAGCGTATAGACAAATTTTGACAATCGTTTCGCAATATTGTTGTAAACTAGTGCTGTTTTTAGTATCTATTTTTTTTTTTTGTTTAAAATTTTTTTTTTTTTTAACCAAATTTCAAATATAGCAACCTATAAAAGACGTTAACTAAGACTATTTTATTATGCGATTTATGTATATTTTAAGTTCGTTATGATTCTATCCATTAGCTACAATAATGTGAGAGTCATTTCAAATATTTTGTACATTAAATACATATACGAGTATATGCTCTTAAACACATCCATACACAAAATACATTTGTATTCATACATATATATTTAATAATTGCTATATACTCGTACTATATGGGTAATTATATACATATATACGTAATCCATATTCAAGACAAAATGTGTATAAACTATAAGCAACAACAAAAACTACAACAAAAAAATTCATCTAATTCAATTGCTAATATAGTACCTATGTACATTTATATTTACTTACATATATGTATAAAAACTTAGGAATACAATAAATTTGTACACACTTTTAATTTAAATGATTTTGTTTTATTTAATTATTGATGGATGATAGATAGATAGATAGATAGATAGATAGATAGATAGATAGATAGATAGATAGATAGATAGATAGATAGATAGATAGATAGATAGATAGATAGATAGATAGATAGATAGATAGATAGATAGATAGATAGATAGATAGATAGATAGATAGATAGATAGATAAACGCATTCTTCATTGCTGCATTGATATTTTGAACATCATTGAAAATTATCATCAATGACAGCACATCAGCAGAATGGTTTCAGAGAAGTTTGCAGCACGATGTCACATTAACCGATGATGGACTCTAGACCGGCTAGATGGCTGTTGTTGCCGCTCAACTTTTACAAGATAATTGCGAGCTGTGGCATTGTGTTCTTTTTCTCAATTGTACATGCTGTATTTGGTTAAGTTGCTTTTACCTTCTCCCTGCATATTATTGATGACGTAGAAGTTTGATTGATACGCAGAAGTCGATTCTACAATTTTATCATCGAGCGTCGAGTATTAATATATATTTGGAGAATTTGTTTAATTTAATTTTCAGGACAAAGAAGGCTAGGCTGTGGAACTAGAAGTCTTTGCTGAGGGTGCGTGCTCTGTAGCTGACGACACTTGGTACAACATTCGAATCTCAACAATACGAATAATCGGTTAAAGTCGACAAACAGATGTTGTTCATGAGTCATCTCGAAGCAACCAGCAATTTACTTTTCAGCATTTTACAATTCAGCACTCTGCAAGGACTTCATTACAGCTTGTAATAAGGACTAAGGCAATACTACATGAAACCACAAAGAGTTATATTTTGATGTCATTTTCTATTGAAACCAGATGGTAGCAGAGCATAAAGCTTGAACTGAAAACAAATGCTTAAATCAGCGGTGGGCACGAAATTTTGAATCGGGAGCAGTACAACAACATCTACAACAAACAGAGTTTTTGATATCATAAATCTAAGCAAAATGCATACTTTTATGATTCTATGAGTCTCGAAGAAAATCGAGCCTTCGCTGTATTGTTGTTGTTTGATTTATTAAAGTAAAAAAAAAATTGAAAACTGAAATCATAGCAAAATGAACACTTTTATGACGGTCCGCATCGCAACGAAAATCGTGTGTGGTTGTTGTTTCGTTTTCAGCTGCGCCGAAAAAGTTGTTGTTGTTGTCTCGTCGAAAATCGCAGGCATGCAAAAGTAGCGTAAAAGTAAAACACTCAGAGCAACGAGCGCAAGGGCTTGCCCACCGCTGGCTTAAATAGCTTTTTTAAATATGAAGTACTCTCGCCTGTGAACACTACGTATGTGTATGATACAATATAGTATCAGTTGAGCGATACTTTACTACCTGTGACTATGAATAAAAGAATGGTTTAGTTAATAAAGGAAAAAATTGATAAAATTATGTTTTGTTGTTGCTGTTTACTTTAATATCAGTTGAAAATCACGGTGATTTCAAAGTAACAGGTATGATAATAGCTGTCACTCTCAAAAATCACTGACCTACTCAACTCTAATTTGCGCAGTTTTGTCAAAAGCCATTTCATTTGCCAGAGCCGTTTTCAAAAAGCTGCGCACGCTGTCCTTAAGCTACCTTATGCTAGATAAGAAGTTAAAGAAGATACCAATTGATTGTTCTACTTGTTGTAGTTCAACGTATCTGGAGTATCTGCTGGAGAAGAACGTGTATGACTTCTGCGCTAACTTTGCGGTAGCAAATACTGAAAATTTTTATAGAATGAATAGTCTGGACTATGTAATTAATGAAATTGTTAGCGTTCTCGAACCAACTAAAATTGCAACGACTAAACTGTAAAGTGAGCAGTTAATTTTGAACAACTTTTACGCTATTTGGTTTGATTCATTATAAAATTCAAAATTGGGATAAAAAAAGCTACTACACCAACTAAATTTTTCGCCTCAGATTTAGAAAAACGTGAGCCTACTCTATTCGAGAATAGTGCCTTTTTATGTGCAATATTTTAAGATCACCGATATACTGTAAAGCTGACTTCTGAACAGGAAAGTATTTGTGTGTAGCTGCTTTGACACAGATTTATATTCCAGACTTTTAACTGTTGGTGGAAAAGTGGAACAACTTGAAAAAAGTAGTGCCAGCTCAAGTAATTTATCTGGAAGTGAATACGAACTCGATTCAGCTACGCAAGTAAACGTTTGGTTTTGGGCGTGGAGTTTATTATGTATCCACTTAGGAATGCGTTTAAGATGTAATTGCAATTAAACAAGAAAAAACGTTAACTTCGATAGAGACGCGCGGTATACCGAAACTAAAATCCATGAATCGTACCGTAACCGAATACCGAAATAAATTGCTACCGGTACAGAACCTTTAACCGAAACGCACGTTTCGGGTACGTACCGAAATCGAAACTGAAACTGAAGCACATTTCGGTTTTATTCCCTGCTTAAAAGATAAAAATGCATAATTCCAATCGAAAAAAGTTGGAAACTTAATTTAATTTCGATACAATATCTTAGAATGAATGTGAACAATTATTTGAAATAATTAAAAATTTCAGTTCACTAGTCTAGTATCTACTAGTTTTCTGTGTAACAAAATATACAAATTTGAATTTTTTTTCAGTAATTTTGGCGTTAAACAAGAACAGCCACATGGAGAGAGGGAGAAGCTAGAGTGGGATCAGTAGTTTAAGTATTTGATATCCAAGAAAAGCGGCGCCGCTGATGAGGACTTCATGGCTCGAAATCAATTTACACTAGTAGCCACCTGGTTGCCCGCTGGCCTGCTCATAACTTGTATAAATTCATTGAAAACAGTATGGGAACATCAAGCGTGGAATGGGATCGGTTGGTGACACAGGCGCTTTTCATCTATGCCAACTCAAAAAAGCAGCTTGTGACGGTTGGAAGATGTCATATGCAAAATTTAAAAAAATATAGTTTAATAATTAGAGGTTAGTAGCAGTGCTACACTCAGCAGCTAATTGTATGCTCCATTATGCGTTAGTTGCAATAATGATAAGTTTATATTTATATTAATATTTACCTTTTTTTTTTGTATTTTTGTATTTTTGCGACTGTTTTCAAAAAAGTCTTGATTGCATTTACTCCTCGGTATCCAAAGAGACATCATTGCTTGCACTTTCATCAGCGGAACTGGGCACAAATCCCTGCAAGACAAATGAAAATTGTATAGTCCTTCTTCTAGTACTAAATACTAGAAAACGTATAATTTTACCATATCCGACGAAGTATTTGATCTACATTTGGAGCGCATATATAACTGCTGGACAGGTGTTATCTCTTCCAAAGAGCCAGCAGTGCCTAGCACTCCGGCCAGCTCAGGTGTCGCAGCTTGCTGGATTTCGCACGGTTGTGGCGGTGGCTGCTGAGCCGCCAAAGGGTGGATGTGGTTTCTAACATCTTCGGAAATAACGTTACTGACTGGTACACCTAGAAACGTTTTTATGTATATGAGAACAAAAAAAAACAATAATAATCAAAACGAGTGTCCTTTTTATGTACGATTATTGCTTACCATATGTGCCGAGTACAGTATATGTAATGTATCTAGTGTCTTCGATCCTTCGCACATCCCGCTGTGTCATTATCATGAGTTTATTACCGATCCTTACCGGCGCTGTTGAAAAAAAAAACCAACGTACATAAAAAAAAAAGAACAAACTAAATATGTCAAAATAATAACCATTTATGGCCGGAGCTGCTTCCTCTGAGACTATTACTGTTTGTGTGAATCGCGACATGGTGTTTTGTCTGTTTTGTTTGTTTTGTAAACTTGAATTTTGAATAACTTAAAAAATTTAGTTTTAAAATGTGAAAATTATAAACGACAACGAAAATTTTGTTCGACTCTCCGGCTGATTCTAAAAGCTAAAATTTTTTACTATAAAAGCAAAGGCTTCTATGGTATATGTATATACTTGTATACTTGATTAACATCGAAAAGTTGAGTCGATATTTTTTTTTTTGTCTTTTATTTTATTAAAATGAGGCGAAAAAAAATATTTTTGTACTGCACAAAAATGCTGTACTCTTCAATGATATAGTTCTCGTGCTGCAGGCACATTTCAGCGGACTTTCGCCATTTGCGTGGACTACCATGCACAGTGATTCAATCAATTTATTCATATACGCGGTGTGACAAATAAATTTCGGGACTGGGCTTACACAAAAAATAATTAAAACACAATTCTCCTACCCCTCTTCTCCTGTCCCTTCCACCCACCCCTTACGCTGTCCACACTCCACTGCCCCCTTCCACTACCTCACCTTACTTTACCAACCCTTTCCCCTGCCCAGTTCAATCAAATTAATATGTATAGCACATTTTTGCGGGGATTTCTTCTTCATTACTTTACAATAATATGAAGAAAAGTGCGGCCGAGGGTCATCAAATCTTATTGGAACCTTGAATTTACGGCAAGCATGCTCTATCTGGACAATCGTGTCGGAGGTGGTTTGGTCGCTTTAAAATTGGTGATTTTGAGCTCGAAGATAAGGAACGGCCGGGACAACCCAAAAAGTTTAAAGACGAAGAATTGGAATCATTGTGGACAAATGCCAAACGCTTCAGGAGTTGTCAGAATCATTGGGAGCGGATGAGTCGACAGTCAGCAAACGACTAAAAGCCATGTGATTGATTCAAAAGCAAGGAAACTGGGTGCCATACGAGCTGAAGCCGCGCGACGTCAAAAGGCGATTTTTCGCTTGTGAATAGCTCCTCGAACGCCAAAAAAGAAAGGGTTTTTTTCAACGCATTGTGACGGGCGATGAAAAGGGGATCCATTACGACAACCGCAAGTGCAAAAAGTCATTGTGTTTAGCCCGGACAGTCCACAACATCCTTCACAAAGCCGAAAATTCATGGCATGAAGCTTATGCTCTGTATTTGGTGGCACCAGCGCGACGTGATCTACTACGAGCTGCTCGAACGGGGGAACGCTATCGGACTCAACTTATGCGTTGGAACCGCGAACTGAAGTAGAAACGGCCGGAATACGAAGAAAGGCACGACAAAGTGATTTTGCAGCATGACAACGCTCAGCCACATGTTGCAAAACCGGTCAAGACATACTTGGAAATGATCCTGGGGGAAGTGGGGGTCTTTTTTACCCAGGTCGTCTGTAATATGTACTGATATAAGTATATAATTTATAAAAAATCTGCTATTATTTAATGGTTTTAACTATTTAATATAGTTGACGAAATTCAAAAAAATTCCTACATATTCGATAATAAAAAATTCAAAGCGTTTTTGTGTTAGCAATATATCTTTTATTTGTTAAATCAGCGTCATTTTTAATACTTGTCTTGTTTATGGTTCTAAAAATTCCATTATTTCAAAGATTGGTGGGAAAAGGCGCGTACAAACTCACAGACTGATCATCACGATAAATGCTTGTAAATATATAAACTATCAACAGCAACCGTTTTTATATAGTAGGCAAGTAGCTAAGCACAATACTTATTTACATTGTTTGTAAATTTTGTTGTTATGTAAAAAAAAAATGGAGTATTTCGCAATACTATGCCAGAAAAATCAGCACTAAAAACGAATGAGATCCTTCTGCACAACTTCTTGCTTGCACAGCGGGCACAGGTTGTTGTTTAGTTTTAGAGATTTGCTGAGGCACTTGGTACAAAACAGGTGTCCGCATCCTGTAACTATCGGCTTCTTGCCAGTCAGCAGCTCATAGCAAATGGGGCATGTTGGTTCAACTTGCGATTCCCATTTTTCGCCGCGTGATAGCTTTTTACGAGCTGAGGTGATATCATATTTAAAATCATCTTTGGAAGCTGCCAGAGAAGCCAGACCGATGGCTGCCAGAAGATGCTTTGGACGAACCGTTTCGTCACGTTTACGTTGAATCTTTTTTCCGCCAGTGCCCTTCATTTTATCGACCCTGTAGCCCAATACTACTAAACCACTGCTTCCACGTATTATAAAATTTTTGGCTGAGTGTGACCTGAAAACAAATCAAAAAACAAAGAGTTTGTCAGTAAAGCTGCTCTTAAAACTGTTTGGGAAAACAAAGTTGCACATAATAGCTTATTTCTTAATCAAATCACATATAGTGTCAAATGGTATTGTCAGTTTGTCTGAAACTAGCGAATTCAGCTTCACACACATTTCACTTTTTGGCGTAGCCTCTATACAAACCCGCCACCTATGTTTACGTTCTAGAAGACGATTTGATATTTCGTAGTATGAATGGCACAATATAGCGCAAAAAGCTGCACAGGAACTATTTGACGCGGCTGCACGCGTTTTGGTGTACATGTAAAGCATATACACTGGAAAAAGGAGCAGTGACACACATCCCCCATTTAAGAGTAAATTTCAGCAACTAAACTTGCAAAATATCATAGCTAGTTGAGATTTGGTACATACTACATATGTATGAAACGTTCTAAAATTGTAAAAAGACACCATGAAATCAGTGTCATGGTAACAATTTGCATTTTCGGCGATAGTTTTAGATATGTACATATGTAAAGAGCGTTAAGAAAATGAACAATCGCTTGAAAATGGGCTTGAAAATGGACGTAGCAGCATAATTTGCTTTTTTGAAATGCACCGCATGCCGGCTGTATGGATTGTATCGTAGCGGGAGTAATACCAATCGACAGGCCTGGTTATAAAGTTGTAGTTCCTTCTATGTCAGTCGGCATCATGTATAGGAAAAGTCAGGAATGTGCGTTTGCCGTCGAGACCTGTTGCTGCTGTTGTTGTTGTTTTTTCAGCGATGAAGCACATTTCCAGTTAAATGGATGCGTAAACAAACAGACACACGTGCGCTACTGGACTGACACCAAACCCCGAGAATTGCATGAAAGCCCATTGCATTGACCTAAGGACACAGTGTGGTGCGCAATTTTCATAGGAGACAAACAAGAACGCACGCCACCTACGCTAGTAATTTTATATTATTTAATTGAATATACCAAGTGTAAGTGTATAGCATATAACAAAAAAAAAAAAAAACAGCATAAATAAATTTAACGATTAAGAATTAAATGCACTACTCACTCTTTAGCTGTCACGATGAAAGGGTTACTTCCTCGAAGCGCTGTCCAGCACTGCTAATTTAGGTGTTATATGTGATAGCAATTAATTGAAATAATGCAACATGTTCGATGCGAACTGTTCCCAACTTATTGCATTCACAATTTCATGCGCAACTGTTCCCGTTTATCTCCGTTTCTATTATTTCTATGCTTCCGTTCCCATATGTTTGTTATTGCTGTGTTATATGTACATACATATGTATGTCTTATTTTCATCTACCGGCACAAATAAAACTTTTTTTAGGACTTTCAATTCTTGAAAATATTTATAGCCGCTTGTCTCTCGTTTAGTATTTCTATTTTACACGTACAAATTGCCAAATATATATTGTTTTACAGCCAATTTTTGTGCACGGAAACAGCGATTTTAAAACGTTGAAGCGTCAAGCTTCGGCTCTGACGGGCAGACGAAAAATGATCGTATCTGTTCAATCAATTACGGCTTCTCAGTCATACGGCTGACAGTGGGAACAATAAACAGCGATAAAGAGGAGCAACTGTCAAAAATGAAAAAAAAAAAAAAAAAAGCGCTGCGCTGCTAAATCCTAAAGGGAGTGTTTTTTTTATTTAATTTAAAATATAGAATATTTAAGCGATAAAGGATATTAACACAACAACTGGTCACAAGATGGATGCTGAGTTCGGTGATAGAGCAAACCACTTTACCACTTTCAAGCCAGGATTACGAGACTGATTTTCTTGAAATTTATCTACACTACGTGCTGCTGATATTCTTGGGCAGTAGTTGTTCGCTAAAATTATCATACGATCCTTGTATTCTACCGTTCTATCTTTATCGTTTTTTGTTTTTTATAATTTTTCTCTCTGCTATTATGTATGCTTCCAGCTAGTCATGACGTCCACTCTTTCTACTTCATTCCAGAATGTCATCATTGCCGCACATAATTCGCTTATCGTAGACCAAACACTCTGCCCCCCTTGATGATAGCACTATCAAACAAACAAATCGTCGCTTTACATCTCTCCAGCTGCAGCAGCCATCAACAGCCTCTACTCTACAATTTAACATTATTGTGCACGGTCAGTGTTTTTATTGAGCTGATAATCTTGCAAAGGTAGTGGACACAACATTGCAATAGGCCGCTTAACAATACAATTTTGCGTTTTCAATGTAACAACGCGAACTAAACCATCAGCTCCAAAATGCGTATGTGTAATCCGTCCAAGAACTCAACGATTTGAAGGTACTCGCTTAGATTTCTTTGAGAATGCATTCGTTGTGGCACACGCTGCAAGCGTGATAAATACTCTGCGCTCCAACGTCTCCAAAATTGCTGCCGTGGCCGGGAGTTATGAGCATTAAATCACATTGCTAGCTTCTCAAATGTGAGAACTTCCCACAAGCTTTGAAAATGTGGTGCAGATGGTGCACAGCTTAGACGATGTTCATTTTACCACGCTTATTCCATGACTTAAAAACTCTGCTGGGTTATCCTCTGATGCGACAAGTCGCCATTGTCGTTCAAAATTTTAGTTATACGATTCGATACAAACAGCTTCCATTTAGCCGCACCTCCTCGAATGCAGCTCAGCACTATCATCGAATCTGATTAAAAAAGAGTTTCAGAAAATATTACGTTTATTATTAAATGTTGCTTCAGATACTTAAAGATTTTAGCAGCTACCACTGCAGCACATAGCTCTGCTCTCGGTATGGTTAATTCAGGTACGCTTAATGACTGGGTAAGACTTTACACACACAACTTAGCATGATAAGTGTGTTCACCAGTTGGCATACGAAGAATGCAGCTGCGCCGTTGGCAAGCGCCTATGCAGCTGACCAGTTGCATTATAGAGGTCCCAAGGTATAAATCGAGGTATGTGCACATTAGATATGCTCGGCAACTCGTTTATAAATTTCGTACATTCCTTTTGAACATTAGCTGGTACGTGGTCATCCCATTCCAACTTTGCCTTCCACAAACCTTGCGGCTGTGACAACAACTGGACTGAGCCACTGTATAGGGTCAAACAGCCGAGCAATTGTTAACAATATGGTCCATTTTGTCGGCGTACCTGCTGGTACATATAGTAAAATTCACTTGAAAACGAAACTCATATCCACCTAGGTTCCTGTATTGTTTCATTCATCTCGAATTGCAGCATGACTTTTGACTCACAACGTTCTACTGGAATATTTTTTAAATGTTGTTCAGAGTTACTGGCTTATTTGTGCAGTTCAAATGTACCACAATGTATCATGCCAATGACTTGACAGAATATGCGCTGATACTGTGCATCCTCATCGTAAACGTCAATACACCGATACATTTTTTCGACGCCTGCTCTAGAAAACAAATTTTAACGCACGCCAGTGGATGAACACTCCGGGCAACTTGGCGTGATCTGTAGCTAAAATCTCATGTAATGAGGTACCATTACTTGTTTTCATTGAGCCGTCATATGCCACTCGAATTTTCGTTGTAGATGAAGACTCCTTTATGACAGGATGATGTGGCAAATAGCACTGTTAGACTGTTTTCATTTTACCCAGCGCCAAGTACATGTTTATAATAGCGGCATAAATAGCTTTCAGTTATGCTTCAGCACGTAGCACGCCGATCAAGATCATATAAACGCTTCAATGCAGGACGATACGACGACCACCATTGTTTTATTTCCAGAGAATAGACGACTGTGGGTGTGGACGAAGAAATCCTCACACCACTTTTCATCGTGCGACTATTCAGTTTCCGTAGCAAGTCGTGGAATTCATCGGATGCATCGTCCCGTTCTATTCTCAACGTATGCGCCGATACCGATGATATTGCCCAATTTTGTATTTTGAGTTGTAGGTGAACCGGTGGGTCCTCTATGTACTTCACTCAGCATCAATTCATCGTAGACGTAGCTTTCGAGAAAAGTGTCAATAGCCTGTGGTATAAAATAATTAGGATCAGCTAAACATAAAATTTTTCGAATGTGACCACACTACTGCTACCTCATTTTTTTGACTCACCTTTGGCAAAACATAAGCATTAACTACAAATGTTGGTAATCTTTGCGAGAATGACGACGATCGTTTCCATCGTCCCAATCGACCTGGTTTTGATGTATAAGATCAACGCCAATTTTTTCCAAGGAGCTCACGCAAGAGCGACAGGTTTGTATAAAATGCTTCAATCAAAGACACAATGTTGCCTTGCTGAACTGATGCTTGTTGCTCAACTATGTATATCCATATAATACTGAAACAACACAAATTTATTAGCATACTCCATGCGACTAATTAATTTGATGCTATCAGAGTCAAATGTAGAATGCCCTTAGACGCTGCTTCCGAAAGGGATTCTTTAAGTTAATGAAACCGATGGAGGTCTGCCAGCCGTGCACACTTATGCACGCGCGCTAACGATGGCCATTCAATGAATTTCCCGCTGAAGACTGGTAATTTCACAGAGCTTCTTCTACCGCAGGGTGCATTGTTTGATTTAACGCTGTCTGTCCCAGCGCTTTTACCCGCTTTTACATGCCAGCTAAAGACTCAAGTCTGTCCTGAAAATTACTCAACATTCTCAGTCAGTTTTAAATACACTTTACGCACACAATAGTGTCAAATTGTACTCACCATGCGTATTGAGATTACGTAGCACCGTTTTCCAATATGACCAACTTCAGTTAAGTGCACACAAAAATCCACTCGGCGATATCAAAATCCAGTCCAATCGAAGCGACTCTCTCATAGACGGTACCAAAAAAATGTTGATAGAGCTGCTGCGTAGTATTGGAGCTGCAAACAGTCGAAATAAAATGTAGCGGCCAATGGAGTGTATCGGCGATGAGGTTCCCTCGATTGGGTTTCGTTTTTTTTTTTTTTTTTTTTAATAAATTCGCAAAATGGTTGTTGCAATTGTTTTTGCATTAAAATTTGTTTTATTAAAATGAATAAGTATTAAATTTAAGTATAAAAATGTATATAAAAACAAAAAAAATGAATGATGCGCGCAGATCTCACATCTGACTTATGCAGCTGGCGCTAACAGACTCAACTTTTACAGTTATCGCTAAGCGCTGATACTGTAAATTTTTTAAATAACTGTAAAGCGAAAAATAAGAAATACGCCGCCGCACAAAACACATGTTGTCAACCCGGCAAGTAAACGGCAACTGTTTCTCATAGAGAGAGAGAGAGAGTGAGAGAATATAGCGCTGTTTTGCAAAACCTGTTGAGCTCTCGCTATATCACTTTGCTCTCTTTATTTCATTCTCTTAGTAAATTATGCGCGGTCGCTGCGAACTTGAGCACTGTGCTGAATTTTTGTTCATACTAAAAACGCACTACTATAAATGCGCATTTATTTTTATTTTATATAAGGTCTGTAATACAGGGTGTCTCAAAAGAAAGTTCACATTTAATAAATCGATAAAAAAAAGTAAGTAGTTCATTGAAAAAATGTTTATTACATATTAAAATACACACTTTGGGAATATATTTCTTAAAAATGATATTGTCCAAATGTAAACCGTTGCGTGCACGGCATTCATTTAATCGAGCACTAAAATTTCCTATAACGGCTCGGCAACTATTCTCCGTGATGGCTGCCATTTCGTGATGGATTTTTTCTTTTAATTGTGCCAGGGAAGTCGGTTTGTGGCCGAAACTTTAGATTTGACGTAAACCCACAGGAAAAAGTCCATAGGGATTAAATCGGGATTAAATCGGTGGAAAAATTTCATGAACTCGTGGTAGAGACCTGTTGGACATGTGTGAAGTTGCTAAAAATGCGGAACAATGATGATCTGTGCACGTTTAAAGCAACAGCACGCTTCCGAATCGAAAGGTCCGGGTTGTCACGAACAGACTGAGTCACACTGTCTACGTTTTCGAACGTTCTCGAAGACCTTGGACGCCCGGATTTTGATTTTTCCAGCGTTGCACCGGTCTCTTCAAGTTTCTCGAACCATTTTCCAATGAGTTGAGGGCTTGGCGCATCATTTAAATGACGAACATGTCGAATACTGCACAATTTTCTACGAGCTACAGTCGCTGAATTACCGTTTTTGTAAAACTCACGTACGCAGAACGCACGGTCCGCTCCCGAGAAACGCTCTATAGCGACTAAAGTCTCAAAAAAGCTATAGTTGAGAATTTAGAAGAAAAAAAAAACATTTAAATGAATCACTAAGTTTATAAATTTGGGTGTGTTAAACTCGATAACAGTCTCTAACAATATTTGAATGGATGCGTCTTCTCGGTGTTGAGTTTATAAACTTTTTTTGTTTTTAAGCTGCGTTCACTGTTTTAGTAATATCTCGAGTTATGAATGACTAAACTAATTGTCTAAAAAACAGCTTCCCAATTTTTTTTTTTTAAATTGCTAGGCTCGAAAGTTATGATTTTTAAAAAACAGTAATAAAATTCGACATATTCGGTGTTTATGAATTTTTATCTTAATTCAATATTGTTGTTCAATGCAACTAATTGAAATTATAAATTAGTAAGAATGTTTTTGTTATGGATCGCTATCCGTGTTTCCATCCGTAGAGTAGAGGGTGGAGAATTTGCACAAAGGTAACCAATAGCTTCGCTCTATGGACGACATATTCTGGTGATACCCCGCACCATGGTCGTCACTCATGACACCGAGACTCTCTGGATAAATATAAGTGGGAATTCAAAAAGTGGATCTTGAGCGACAAATTGTTTTAACGCCTTTTGACAAAAGAGCTAATGTAATGCATATCATAGAAAATGAAATAACAAAATTCGTAAGGCCCTGTTTGAATGAAGATACATACTCGTACTCACTTACGATTTCGATAATCATGTGACCATATTTACGCCATATTTGCATCACAATAAACATATCGAATTGTTGTACATAGTTTAAAAACTAAATTAAAACATGTATTATATTGTACATGTATTATATTATATATTGTATTATATTATATATATTATATATTGTTCATGTATTATATGTATTAAATGTATTATATTGTAAATAAACTTTAATTAACGTTGTTTCTTGTTCTTTCTATTCTTAAATTTTTATTTATTATCCCATCTTAGTCTGCTACGGCTTAAAATTTTTGAATTTGAAATAATTTATTGATTAAAAGTTATTGATTAGAAATATTTGATGCTGTAGAAAATAAGTCATATGGCAAAAAAGCCTGAAAACCGTTAAAAATGATTAAAAATTTGAACTATCCTCTGCGGTACTTCAGCCATTCTGCATTCGATCGAATCGACTTGGGTCAGCTATCTACTGATATATTAAAATTGTTGAGGTTAACTATTTCACCGATATCACCGATGAAACGCCTGATCCTAGCAACAAATGCCAAAAGACCTAATGCACAAAAAAATTCCATGGCTGAGACTTCTTTGTAAGAAGAAATGAGGGTCATTGTATGCATATCCGGCAAAAGTTTCTATTTTCTGGAACACATTTTTCGCGGTGTGAGTCGCATTTTCGGTAGTTTGATTTTCTGCAAACATTGCAAGCCTAATATGAGCAAAAATCGGTTGGAAAAATTTTAAATTTAATATAAATGCCATGATCGACCATTTTATTGATCTCAATATAATTTGCATTCAATAAATGTCTCGCATCAACCACCGGTACATCAATTTTGAATCAAACTATTTGATTTAAAAGAAGCTAGATTTGCAATCCGGTTTCTTTGTTTAATTTAGGTCATTTAAACTGAAGTCTGTTCTATTTCAAAGAAAATAAGCGTCGTGTGGTCAAAATCGAAAAATATCAAAGAGCTGATTGAAAAAAAAAAAAAACGGACAACGGATTCGAATAAAGCGTGCCAATATACTTAAAGAAACCCTTTCGTCTGCCTCAGTCCAAAGGTTGACTTTAATTTGTAACACATTTTATATTTTTTGAAGTAATGTCCTCAAAGTATTATTATTAGTTTAAGTTTCAACGAAATTTTGGTTTTTTCTTGTTTTAAATTATATTTACATATTTCGAAATTTCAAATTTGAATTGTTAAAAATCGCAGCTGGCAACGCTGTTGGTGTCTACCCTATTGCTTGTGCATTCTTTCTTGACTATTTTTATCTCGTTCACGCTACATCAAACTTGCTCTCTCTGTCTGTGTTGCGTGCACAGAAATTCCATAGCACATTTTTAGGCTTGGAATTTAATTCTACAGATGAATGAAATGATTTCCAACTTTTTGAAACAATTAAAACAACTCTTGTATGTTACTCGATTTTAGCATTCCGTTCATCTTCTTGCTCATCTTAATCTTCAACAGCAATTTGCTGCCGGCTGTCAGGGTGCGCTGATCAATGTACAACCGCATATGGCGCTTATACTGCAACTGCACAATGAACGTCGCAATTTGATAGCCAGCGGTGGCATGACAGGCTTTCCGAGCGCTCTGCAAATGGCCACTATGTCCTGGGATTCCAGTCTGACGTTGTTGGCAGCCTACAATGCGTTGCAGTGCCGCATGACGCACGCCGTGTTCTACTATGAGCTACTCCATCATTGGAGAACATTTAAACGCCCAGAATATGCCAAAAAGAACTTTATAGACGCTTCAATGGGATGTTCTACCCCATCCGCCCTATTCATCCGACATTGCTCCTTCCAACTACCATTTGTTCCGGTTGATGACTCTCAGCCTGCCCGGGTAACACTTCACTTCTTACGAAGAAAGAGGAACTTTTTCAACGCGGAATCCGTAAGTATCTTGAAAGATTGGGAATTGTCGTAGTACCGATGGACAATACTTTGATTAAAGTACATTGTACCAATTTCTGTGAATAAAACTTCAAAGTTTGCCATAATTCTTAAGTGAATGGAGAGAAGAAGTGCCAGAAGAAATTGTTGAGTCGTTCAAATTACATGTTTCGGAGATACCATTTTCAGAGTGAGAAATATGTTTAATGTATAGCGTATACAAAAGTGTGTGAATGTTCGTAGAACATATTTGTAAAAGCATTAAAACCATTTGCAGCGAATACTTTTAGCTTCTTCTTAAATTTTCCGAACAATTTTGTAATCTCCTACGTACGCGCATATTTTTATAGCCAATATGTTATTTTTTTTTAAATTTTGGGCACAACTTTTTATACATTAGTCCGACCAATGTTTCCTCTCCAGCTTGCTTGAATCGCTAAAACCACTCATACACTCTGGTATGCGACAAACAATCATCAAACCAGAAAGTTGGTTCTTCATCAATTGAAACGATTTGGCAAAAGTTTTACCAAGTTTAAAACAGAATTTAAGATTTGCACTTTGTGCGAAATTATTTTTCGCTTCCAGTGAACCAAATGTCATGAAGTTTTTGACTTAAAGTTGGGTAGGGCATGTGCCTTTCCAACGCACTCAGTCTCCAAAAGAGAAGTAGGAGAAAATATTGCTAAAAAACTAATTTTTTTGAAAAGCATGGGTAATTGAGAGTAGCTCCTGAAGTACACAAACTGCAACGTTAAGCTTGTGTTTGGCAGCCATTGAATGCAGACATGAAAGGGAGACAAACAGACAGAAAACCGGTCGGTGCCGAAATTAACCTCAAACGTAATCGTGTGATAACTTCACCGTAGTGTTTGACGTTGGTTGACCACAAAGTTTACATTACAGCACAACAACAAAGGTAAAACAATGTTTTTTTCTTTGATCGAATCGGCGTGGCAACTTTCGGATTTCTGTCCGTCTGTCTGCCTTTCATGACTGCGCTCAATGGATGTCAAACATTAAATAAATGACGCAAGTTTTCAACACTTGAACAGTAGTTCAGTAAGAGATGGTAGTTGATTTTTAAATGAAAATGGCTTTATTGTTTTTCAAAATATTCCCCTTGATGATCAATACACTTTTCCATTCGTTTAAACCCATTTGTCATAGCAGTTTTTCCATTCCTCTTGAGACACCTCCAAAACATAGTTTTTGAACGCTTCAACTGCTTCTTCGGCGCTCGTAAATCGTTGAACACGCAGTTTACCTTTGATACCTGGGAAGAAGAAGAAGAAGAAGTCATTGGGTGCCAAATCAGGACTGTACGAAGGATGAGTCATTAATTCGATGTTTTGAGTGCTCAAAAATGCACTTGTTTGACAAGATGTGTGAGAGCTCGCATTGTCATGATTGAGAATGATTCGTCTTTGGCGGTTGGTTTTACGAATTTCTCCGAAGACTTCCGGCAAACAAATGGTCGTGTACTACCCAGAATTGACCTTCCTACGTTGCTCAAGCGGAACAGTGACCACATGACCCATTCGGCCAAAGAAACAGGCGATCATTTGCTTCGCTGTGCTTCTTCCACGAACAACTTTTGTTGGATTTGGCTCGTCTTGGAATACCCACACGGTCGATTGCTGTTTTGTTTCCGGCTTATACGCATATATCCATGATTCGTCATCTGTCACGATTTTATACACGTCTTTTGAAGCACCACGGTCGAATCATTTTACGGTTTTAATCATTTCCTTACAACAATCGACGCGAGCCTTTTTTTGAGCGTTTGATAAATTATGAGGTATCCAACGAGAGAAAATTTTTTTTACAGCTAAGTGTTCATGCAAAATCGAATGTATTGAAGTTGAACTAATGTGCAAGAATGCCTCTATCTCACGATATGTCACATGACGATCTTGCATTTTCAGTTCACGCACTGCATCGATGGTTTTGGGCACAACAACCGATTTTTGACGACCTTACGTCGTCGACCGAACTACGATCACGATTGAATTCACTATACCAGCGATATACTGTGGTTTTTTATGGTGCTTTATCGCCACACAAAGAACTGAGTTCATTGACACATTCTTGTTGAGATAATCCACGTCGAAAATTGTGAAGAATAATCCAACGAAAACCTTCTCTTGAAATTTCCATTTTTTGGCCCAATTGCTTTTCTTAACTCATTGTAAACAAAACAAATAGCAATTGTACATCAAAACTTTGTGAGTACGTTTATGCCAAAAAAATGTGTAACTTTATTATGGTGTTGCCAGATTTGTGCTTTTGACATTAGTGTTGCCAGTTCCCGAAATATAAATAGCAGCCCTCGTACATACTCGTATATTGTAATTTGTCATTGGATCCACATATTCCTTTCAAATCTCAGCTTATTGCGACCATTAGAAGTGCGTTAAAATTGAGTGGAAAGATTAGAACATGACACACACACACCACACTCAGTAAGTAAAAAAAAATATCTTTTGAAAGCGAAACTGTGTGTAAAATATTTGTTACCTTAATATATTTTTTGTTATGCCATGAATAACGCTCATCAAAATTTGATTTTTGAATATAGTTTGTTGTGTACTTTTCTACTTTTGTGGCAGTTCTATATTATCAGAAAAACCTATGTTCGAGCAATGTGCTTTAATTGAATTTATAGTTGCACCAATATTGATTTACAAACTTAAAATAATTGTGAGCGTAATGAGCGTAAACCAAAGCTAATAAAAACTACTGATAAAGCAATCAGATACGATGTAAGTGTATTCGAAATTCATGTATCATGTCCAAGAGGCCACTGAATAAAAATAAACATCAGTAATTCCAGCGATCGATCCAATCGACCGATTTCTAGAGATAAAACGAAGTTGTTCTAATAAAAAATTGTACGAATATTTAATTACTTTTTATACGCTTCCCGCAGAGTGCGAATAGTATTATAATCTATTTAGAATGTTTGCATGCCTTATTTATACCTGATTAGCTCGACAAAGCGAGTCATTCTAGCCATGTCCGTCAGGCTGTCTATGTAAGTATGCTTACTACTCTCCAAATATTTGAGATATGGGAAGCAATATATTTATTTATTAATATGGCAGTGGTGTAGCCACTAGAACATATAGTTCCTCATCATACAAAACCACTTTGCATTTATTCTGTTGTATCGAACATGTTTGAACTTAACCAATTTATTTAAAAAATAATAAATATTTGAAAATCGGTATACTGCAAAAAAACAAAAAAAAAGGTGAATTCAATTAAGTTTGCCATTAGGTTTCATTAATATTGTACTTCTAATATTCTAATATAATATAAATTGTACACTTATATCAATAACGATTTGAGGCCTCGATAGATAATATTCCAGATGACTCAATGTTCAACTCGCATACAATCGAGATTTTCTTTAATTTTCAATATAATTAGTTATTATTTCTAATTATTTCATACGCAATAAAATTATCCACAGCCCTTTATCACATCCACAACCGCCAAAAAAGCAAAAGTTAGTGAAAATAGGAGCACGTCTGTATATGTAAACAGTGCTGCTTAAGGACATTGCAAACTGTGCATATAAAATATCCAAGTTTTGTGTCTATAGCTATATCGACCAAGTTTGCACAGACTTTTCTACACATGTCCTATTTTAAATATTCGTGGATATTGGTGAATATACTCTATCTCTATTTCTGTACATATTTGTATGTACTTACATTTGCAACTGCTTCATTCATACATACAAGAGCACAAACCATCCAATTCTACATACATAATTTACTACATTTAATTATACAGTTGCTTAAGCATAATATTTTACCACTAACTATTGTAATTATTAATAATAATGGAAAGCAACGACCGCTCAGACCCTTTGAAGGATTTTTGTTTGATAGCCAAGTTGACTGAGTGTGCCTCAACACACAACCATGGAAGTGGTCCAAGCAGCTGTAAATACAAATCAAAAGACAATTTATTACAATTTATTATAGCTCAGAATTAAGGATAGCTTTTTTATGCACTTCAAAGAAGAATCGAATGAAAATAGATGGCAGAATTTATTATAGATATAGGAAATTGATCGAAATGAGTCATAGCTGGCACAATTTGTTGTGCAAAGAGACAACCTTAAACGCACATAGTGTCGCGTATAGCGATAGGGAGCATTTAGATACAAAGATTAAGGTAAATATGGAGAATGAAGTTCACCACTTATAGGATCTTATAAACTACATAGAGCATCGACCGTCGTGCAGACAAAGTTGGAAGGTGAATTTGTTTTAATGGATCCAAATACAATGGGAGATGTATATAAGCAGCTCAATTAAGGTTATTAAGAGAAAACAGTAGAAACAGACTCGATGCGATCATGATGTGTTACATAATGTGTATTCTAAATGCAAGATTCAAATTCAAAAATCGGCCGAGCAAGTGAAGCGTACAGACCAAAGTAGCTCACTTTATGCGATGCGTGAAGAGATAATATCTCGGAATTCAGAGTGAAAGCGACAAACAAAATCATGCAAATACGAAACGATAACAACAAAGCAAAAACCAGTGCGAGAAAAGCGAGAAAACAGTTTCGATACAGCTTTCTTGCTTCGTTCTCGCTTTGTCGCTTGCACTCTGACACCTTTTGATAAAGTAAAGTGTTTGCAGTGCAATATATCGCATCGCTTCTAGCATGCAGTCTAACGTCAGCCTTAGGCTTACATAAGAAGACCTAAATCACGCGAAAGAGTATCGGTCGTTTGCTTTCATTTGTTCTCATTATATGAGTAACTTGTGATCTGAGTAAGCATTCGGTGTTTTGAAATATGCGCACATTGCTTGGTTTGATTTGTTTTATCAAACGAAAACATACGACAACAAAGACATGCAATTCCATAAACGCCTCGTTTGCTTTTAAAGTTTTAAAGTTTTGTAAGGCTTTACTAATAATTATGGCAATTGTTTTTAGTTTTAAATTACCTAATGCCAAATAGTCGCTTTCTGTTAACACATTTGATGTTTTGCATGTAAAGTGTATTAAATCAATCACAAAATCTTCAATTTATAAATTTCTTTTTGTTCTTTAAGTTTTTTTTTGCATTTTATAAATCAGATTAAATGTGTTAGATGAAGCAATTCATTAATTTAGTACGGGAAGTAGTCAAATATATGTGCATATCAATTTATTAATAAATTAAAAAGAAATCGTTTCTAACCACTTAATACTCAATTCGATTTGTTTCGATTAGATTAAACTTTCACAGTAACTTTGAACGGCCGACAACTAAGTTTGTATAAGAACGCTGAACACAAAAGTTGCGCCTCAGTTGAGATTGAATTTTTTTAGAAGGTACCATAGGCATACGAGTACCTTTGCCATGTCTAGGACTATAGTATATCTGTTTTTGTTGCTGTCTGCAACGTTGATGTTCGTTACTGCAACGGATTACTGCAATTGGGATTTGTGCGGTGGTCCCGGTCACATTGGTTGTGGACATAGTAATGTAAGTATGTACTATAATAAATACGTACACACACACAACGAAAAGCATACACAATCTACTGTTTGCACTTCTACAGAACTGGGACTGGAGCTGTCCCGGTGATGCAGAACTTGTCGATATGCACGATTTTCATCAATGGGTATTGGTGAATGCGCACAATGAGAAACGTGATTATATTGCTGGCGGTCACGATTGGAATCACAGTCCTGCCTGTCGTATGGGTTCCATCGAGTGGGATCATGAGTTGGCCTATCTGGCATCGCTGAATGTGCGCCAATGCAATATGCGTCACGACAGCTGTCACAATACGGATGCATATCGCTATTCTGGACAGAATCTTGCCTGGCTCGGCTACTCGGGTTACTTTCCCGATACGCGTGAACTACTCGAGAACAGCGTGCAGATGTGGTTCGATGAGAAACAGCATTCGAACAGAGATATCATTAATGGTGGCTATCCACAGAATTATAATGGACCGTAAGTAGAACTTCGACTTCGAAAGTACCAGTAGTTTATGATTTATGCCTACGATTTTTTATAATTTCTTTAGTGCCATTGGCCATTTTACTGTCATGGTGGCTGATAAGAATGTGCGACTTGGCTGTGCCGCTTCGACATATACGCGCGATGGTTTTAAAGCCTTTCTAGTTGCCTGCAATTATGCAACCACCAACATTATTGGACGCCAGATCTACTCTACGTGCTCACGTGCTGCCGAACACTGCAACACTGGCACAAATCCTTGGCATCCCAATCTCTGCTCGAACTCCGAGTGGTATGATGTGAACAATATATAATAGGGTGCGAGTGCGAAATGAAATTCATTGAGTTAAAATGATATTATAAAACTCTATTAAACAATAATAGTCCATACATATGTATTAAAGAATGGAAAAAAAAATATAATAGCTTTTATTTGCAACTTTTAGCTCGAATGGTTATAAATAGTCAGAAACTTAAAGGCTATTTATTATAGTAATAGTATGTAAGGTCACCAGTCGCCAATTGACCGGCATACTAGGGAAAAGACAATATTATTATTTTCTTGTTGTTTCTATTTCCGCGCACTATTCGAAACCACAACTAAAAACTGAGAAACAGTGTGCAAATCAAATACCCTAGCGCATAGAAAGTAAAATACGTAATCTTCTTTTTCGTGCGCATTGTTTTCAGTCAACTGGTAGCTGGCTGTTCGCAAGCTTCTATTGCCTTCTATTATATCAAGCATTCATTGAGTGTTGTGAAAGAGAGAGACAGAGAGAGATACAGAGAGTGAGAGAGATAGAAGTTTAATATTTGTATGTGTGTTTATTTCATGAGAAACGTATGCGTGTTTGTTTTGTTGTGACTTTAAGTGACATAAGTACAGCTCGTCGATGTTCCGCTTGGAGTTCCGTTTTTACGATTATTCTAGCCAATAACTCTTTATTCAGAGAGCAGTCTCTGGCTGGCAACCAGTTCTTCAAGCCATTTACTGAACAGCAACAGGCTATTCAGGAGCTCTTGTCACTGTGCTTGCTTACATGTTCTCAGTTCGGCATCTACTGAAAAAACTTGCGATCAAGCAAATCAGTATCCATATTCGATTTTAGCTCAATATCTTAAAAACTGAATGACTAGTTACGATTCACAAAGATAGGGACGGGACAGACGTGGCTAGTTCGTCTCATCTAGCTGATCATAGCTGTATTTACTTTATAGCATTGGAGGGGAGACTATGGAACGTTCACCCAACTGTTATTTTGTTCAGTAGAAACATTTTTTTTTTTCGTTTCATTTTCATAAAATAACATGGTTTTTTTTTTTAGTAAATAGAATACAGTTCATGTGTACAGCGTTAGTCCAGGTTTGTCCAAGGATACACTTCGTTTGCCCAACCCCCAAAAAAAATATTTTAAAAAACTAAACATTACGACTAAACATTACATTATTTTCGAACTTTCGAAAACGAAATTTCGATTACCACAAACTGAGCGAGTAGGCGTGGGAACTGCTAATCGAAAAAGATTCGTTGGCAAATGCCGTTATCGATAGTTTTGTTAGAATACTTGAGAATACTTTCGATAACGATATAATTTTCGAACTTTTTGTAGTCAGAAAGTAGAGTGTCATGCAGTGACTTAATTCATTGAAGCGGCTTTATGAATATTTATTCATTTAAATTCAACACATTCTAAAAACAGTCAACAGTCAACATGCAATTCATTCAATGCAAAATAAATTCAACTTTACTAACATTCACTTTGAATGACTGCATGAAATGTCAACTATGAGTGCGCAAGGTTAACCGAAACATTCATTCATTCATTCATTCATTCGAATGCGTTGAAGGTGCGAACAACACGAACACTTTCAGCAGCCGAAGGCTTTCTGCACCCGAACTGATGTTCGGATGATAGCTAGCAACAGGTAGCTAGTTGGTTATAAGCAGAGTTAACGAGATGGAAAGATATAGCTATCTAAAACAACCCTTAAAACAGACAATTAAGTCATTTGTGTTTTGTGTTTTGTGTGTGGAGTATGCGTATTTTTTATAGACGTAAATGATTTTTCGCAAAATGAAAGTATTGTGTTTAAAATGTTTAAATACTTTTGTTAGAAATTTAGTTTGTGAGAAGAGAAGTGCCATTGCATGTAATGTGCATATTATAAACGAAATAATGTTATTATACCGTTCACACCTGGTGTGAAATGGTATTATTGTATCAGTTTGTCTAAAAGTTTGTAACGCATTAAAGGTGGCATCGTAATAAAATAAAATAAGCATTGTATTGAATATTATGTTTCAAAGCTAATATTTGTTCAAACTACGATCCATTTAACTCAATAAGAGTACGCTTAGCCAATTTATCCATTGACTTTTTAAACTCGCTTTGTGGGATGTTCTTTAGAAAACTTTGTCACGGCTGCTTGTACGGCTAGAATATCATCGGAAAAAACTCCTTTTATTGTAGTTTTCATTTTTGGGAAGAGAAAATAATCGCACGGTGTTATTTCAGTCGAATACGGAGAGTGGTCAATAAGACAAATCTGTGTTTTCGTTTTTTTGATCATCATTTAACTGATGTGGAACAAAACAAAAGCACACACCTTTCTTTTAGCCAAATCTTCAGTTAATATTTTGTAGATTGTACAGTACTAAGATGAATTTAATTCTTTTGCTAGCATTCTCACAGTGATATTTGCATCGATAGCGATTATTTTAATTACTTTTTCCACTAACTCAGCACGATTAGATGCTTCGGGTCGTCCAGGTCTTGGATCATCATTTAAACCATCAAGAACAAGATCGTGTTTACCGGGTTTGAAACAAAATTTAATATTTGCTCTTTGTTCCATTATGTTTGTACGACAGAACTACAAAAACTGCTGTTATTAAAACGTGTGTCATTTTGTAACCTGTCAAGCGATTAGCATGAACTTAGCTACTTTCGAAAGAAGAAAAATGTATCTTTCTGACGCTGCCAACATTTAAGAGATGGCGCTACGTGTTCTATGATTTAAATTAAAAGTTCGGTTATTTTTAGATCAGATTTTGTATGTTGGGTTTAAGAGGGCTAAAAGGAGTGTGAATAATTTGCGCTTGCCTATTTATATATAGATATGCCAGTCCCAGAGAGCCACTATAACAAAACTACATGGCCACATCGATTATTTATTGGTAAATTGGACTCAATTTTCTGGGTATTAGGAACTACGAAACATATTGTTTACAGTATGTGTGAAAAGTATACAAGTATATTAAATTTAATACAACAAATCAATTAGTTTACCAATTTATATTAAAATAACGAAATTTAGTTGAAACTATTGACATTGTACGATTCTGAGGCAGAGCAGAGATTACGATATGTGGGATTTTTACCGGTGGTGCAGCCCGTAGCGGCAGTGGAACATGATTTATAAATCTGTTTGCCAACAACATTTGTGGTGGCATAATTGCAGGCAAGCAGATAGGCCTTGTAGGATTGTCCTGAAACGGAATAAATAGAGGCGGCGCAACCCAGATCCGTATTACGATCGGCAACCATGACAGTGAAGTGACCAATGGTGCTGAAAAAAAAAAAAATAAAAAAATAAAATATATATAATTATTTAAAGAATATTCACCATGACTGTCATTTTAAATACGCCTGAAGACTTACGGTCCACTGTAGCCGTTCGGATAGGCATCGATGTATGCCTGTTTTGTATCCTTCACCTCATTGTACCACATTTGGACGCCCTGCTCAAGCCTTGCAGTGTTATTGATTGGATCGTAATAGCCCATCCATGCAAGATTCTGTCCTGCAAATTTAAATGCATCAGTGTTGCGACACGCATCGTGTTTCATGGCACACTGTTTAACATTGAATGCAGCAATGGAGGCCAATTCGTTATTCCATTTCATGGTGGCCATGCGACAGGCGGGTTTCAACTTCGAATCACCACCGCCAGCAATGAAATTACGATTTTTATTGTGCGCATTCACTAGGACATTTTTCAGATCAGCTGTAAGTTCGATCATTTTGGCATCGCTGGGACAAATCTTATTCCAGGCCTATAAAAGAAACATGTGTTTAGTGTACATATACAAATTTTTTTTTTTTTTTCTTAATCTCGTCAACTTACGTCGTTGTTGTTGCATGCAATGTGCTTCGAGCCGTCACACAAGCTGGATGCACAGTAATCCTTACCGCTTACGGTTGCAACCGTGAACACGGCGAGTGCCAGACAGATAACGATCGAATACATTTTTCGTATACACTATTTGGTATGGTATCAGTTGAAAGAAGTACTTTAAATGTATCTGCTCTGCTTTACAGAGAGAACACAACTGCTGTCTTATCAGAAAAGCGATGACGCTTTTATACGTAGAATCGCATCGTGCTTCCACTGTATGGATAGATGATAAACGTGGGTGGTGGGTATACTATAAAGGTTTTTTCTTTTTCTTTATTTGTTTATTTAATTTTTTTTTTTTTTTTATTATTACATTTTATGTTTTGTTCATTTATTTTTTAATATTTATCGTGTTTGTGCCCACCCATTTTGTTTTATTTTATTTCTCACGTTGTCCGTCCGTCTGCTCGTACATCTGACTGTCTGTCGTACTTCGTCACTGTTATTATAAGTTTAGTCGTCGTATATACTAAATGATTTAGTAAAAAAATATAACATTTGATCAAATATTTACACGCATTTTTATCTCCTTCCAAGCTCTTGATAGATTTGTCCTAACTGGTATATTTAAAGTCAAAGACGTCAATTTAGCAAGTTGTTCTACGTACTCGAATTCGATTGCAAACGCATCTGAAAACAACTCAGTGGAAGAGTTTGATCCATATTTGTTTAATCAAGATCAATATTTTCGCAACCTGCAAAAATGGTTTTTCACTGATTCTGATAAAAACAAGAAAGAACGCTACAGTCGAGTGTGCTTCGAGATTCCCTGTACGTTGTTTAAGGCTATTCATACGAGTATGAGCTTAATTTATAACAAAAAACTTTCATATACAAATTTAAAAGTAGAGTTTGTATGGACGCTACACCTTATAGTGGTCCGATCTGGACCTTTGCGGTGTATTTTATTACGATTTAAATAAGATACACCATAAACAAAACCAAAACTTTCGCTATGCATTATCTTAAAAATGGGGGCCAGGCTTGAATGGAAGCTACTCCTTAAAGTGGAGTTGGCATGTTTATTTCATACTAGTTATCTAAAAAAGAAGAAGGAGAGTTTAAATATGCAAACTTGAAGTTTCTATCAGTTCGTTCAAACAGACTGATTATGCCTATTACTTGTATTTACACAAAGTTAATATCATATGTGAATTATAAGTGCTAAGTAATAAGTGTAAATCGCGATCATTTTAGAACTTGTGTTGCTTATGGTTATTTAAGTTTTCATACCAACTTTTAAAATAATATTTTAAAGATTAAGGAAATCGGGTAGGAACGTAAAGACAGACGCACACACAGACAGACGGACTATATAACTATATAGACTCGTCTTGTCATGCTGATTACGAATATATGTATATACCTTATGGGGTCTCCAATCTTTCTTTTATTGCGTTGCAAACATTGTGACTAAATCATAATACTATACTATTCACACTCTACGTAAAGAGAATACACAGAAAAAAGCCATTCCGAAAATACGTTTGAAATTGTTTTTATCCGAAGGCAGTACGCCTTCAAATTTTTTAGTGTCTTGAATTAAGTAGAAAACGTAAAACTATAAACTTCTTGAAATAAGTATAAAAATCTAATTCAAAGAACAAATCTGCACTCACAAGCTAAATATAAAATTTTCAGAATATCAAATAAGTCCTTTTGGACTTAACGACGTTCATAAGTAGAAAATTCTTAAATCCATCACTGGTTGGAGACAAAATCTTGAGAAAAAAATACAACTTACTCGTCTCGTCCTCCGATGCTGATCAATAATATATAGGGTGTTTTTTTAGACGTGTGGTTTTCAATCTGGCAGCACTGTTTTCGGCAGCTATTTTTTTGGCAGCTGTCACTTGATTTATGTTCAGTTTGGTTTGCCATTTCATAATGAATAGACTTACTCCGGAACAACGTTCGCAAAACGTTCAGTGAATGGGCCCACAAGGTGATGGCCACCGATCCCGATTTTCACAAGAACATTTTGTTCAGCGATGAAGCTCACTTTTTGTTGGATGGATACGTTAATAAACAAAATTGTCGCATTTGGAGTAATGATAATCCACAAGCCATTGTTGAGATGCCGTTACATCCTCAAAAAGTCACTGTTTGGTGTGCTCTATGGCCAGAGGGAATCATTGGTCTATATTTCTTCAAAAATGAAGCCGGCCATAATGTTACAGTCAATGGGGAACGCAATAGAGCCATGATTAATGACTTTTTCGTGCCTGAATTGGAAAATGTTGATGTGGACGACCTTTGGTTCCAACAAGACGGCGCTACATGCCGTACAGCCAACGAAACAATCAATTTATTGAAGGAAACTTTTGGTGAGCGCATTATCTCGCGTCGTGGGCTTGTGGCGTGCCTCCAAGATCGTGCGATTTAACACTGCTGGACTATTTTTTGTGGGGATATGTGAAGTCGTTTGTCTACGCAGATATGCCCGAGACGATTGACGCCTTGGAAGAGAATATTCGGCGCGTTATTGCTGACATACGGCCCCGATTGCTGCAAAAAGTGGTCGAAAATTGGGCCTCTCGGCTGGAATTTATTCGAGCCAGCCCACTTACCCGAAATAATTTTTAAAACATAATGGCAAACCCTTATCTTTATAATAAAGCTAAATTCTTGGCCACAACATTAAATTATATGCGTTTTATTTCTTCTTGAAAACCCTGTATATATATATATATATATATATATATATATATATATATATATATATATATATATATATATATATATATATATATATATATATATATATATATATATATATATATATATATATATATATTTATGCAGTTTGCCACACCTACTTCTGCCTGTTACGTATATTTGCACTAACTTAATACATACACTCTTTTATCTCTTATGGGTATAGGGCATAAAATCTATATCTTTAAAATCTATCTTTAAAAGAATACTTACACAGCCAGCATCACTTGAAGCAACTTTCAAATCCAGCTTAGTGGGTTACAACTATATTCCACAATGCCTCATTAACATTTGCACTGTGCCAGCTCAAATTTCTCTATATTTTACGCTGGTTTTCTAAGCTCCATTTTTAAACATGCACAGTATATGACATTGCGACCATTGACCATTCTATCGTCGTTTCGTATAGTTTTGTTATTTTATTTCTCCCGATTCTACTACATTTTTCAAAAGGAATAGCAATATGTTATTCAAAAACTTTAAATTCCACCACGAATCTGAGAAAAAAACATAGTTCTTCATTACACCTTCGAATTTAATCATGAATTTAGCCGTCTACCGTCATTACGAAGCATAAAACCGAAGCATTTGGAGACTAGCAGGTATTCTCACTCAGGAATTAGGTTTACTGCTAATAAGCTATAAATTGTATATAGTATGAGCAAATGGTAGGTGTTTTATAGGGTAGATATTAGAGTTGAGCGATATTTAACTATGTACCTATGAACCAATAAAGGCGACTGAAAACTCACTAATATCAGTGGCTACTCAATATTGTAAATATCAGTGATTGAGTATCATTCCACTGTGATTCACGGCGTATGAGTAATATAAAACAAAAATGTATCAACGTATCAAGTTGATGTTATGCATGATATAGTATTACTCATACGCCGTGAATTAAAATATCGACTGGCAACTGATATCAGTGATTTTCATTCGCCGTGATTGAATCACAGGCAGTTGTTGACTATCGCTCAACTAATATATTGTATCAAACACGTAGTATTCACAGGCAAGTGCTCCATATTTAATAAAGCTATTTAAGCACTTGTTTTGAATCCAATATTTATGCTTCGTTGGCTTTTAACTCTGCAAGCATCTGGTTTCTTTCAGAATTGATGAAATGTTTCTTTCTGATATTTTCTTGTGATGACATCAAAACGCAATATACCATTTCGGCAACAAGGAGTATAGCCTTAGTCCTTACAAGTTGTAGTGAAGATATGGCACCTGATCAATCCTGGGAATAAAACTATGTGAAAATTAGATGATACAGTCAATTTTCTGAATTGGAAATGAAATCAGCCATAGTTGGCACTAAAATAAATCCAAAACCATTGACTTCCTGAAATACCATATTCCCGGGTCGATTCCCAAGATTTTGTTAAAGAATACTTCTTCTGTTACGGGAGCCCAATGATTAAGACTAGGTATATCCAACTCTCTCCTCTTGTTTTTTATGCTATTTTAAGGTAATCCTCTTCAAATAATGGCACCAAAAAGAAGATATTCCAGAAACTGATGGCGGTTTCCTGGAGTATGGAATTAGTCTCAAAGAATGGTAATGAAGATATGCCACTTGATCAATCCTGGTAAGGATAATGTGGGATATACATGTTCCAATGGGTTTTTCGAATGGACACTGCACCCTATTCCCGCCTCAATACGCAAGATCTTTGTAAGGAGCCCACATTCTGTTGCGAAAGCCCAATGAATCTGACTATCTCCCACACTTTTACCATTTTAAGCCAATGCTCTCCATAGCTTCCGGTTCAAGTCCCGTTGTCCCGGCATGGTAGCTAAGTTTTCATTTGTAAGAGTGTTTTGCTATGAGTGTTAAATGTTTGTAATGGTAATTTTTAGTAGTAGATTCTAATACGGTCAGATAGAAGTGCATGGCTATATCAACTAGTAAACTAGTGCGGTTCTAGAATATGTACATATATACAGGTCTCCCTCAGTATGTTTCATAAACGCACCTCATATAAGTGTGCATTGCATACTATTTACAAATAGGTAGACAAATCCGTATCGGAACATTGAAATTATTAACATCTGTTTTTTTAGTTCTGAGTGGTTTTGTGTTTTATTATTATTTCATGTGAATCACCATAAGCTGTGTTAAAATTTGTAAAATTTTACGACGTTATAAGCAACTTTAACGAGTTTTGTTAATTAAATAACTATCTTTAACGGTAGCACGACGAAAACAATAGATAACAGTGTCAACAAATAAGTCGTTTAAACAGAAGTCATAATTTTCGTTGTGCTGAGCAAGGGAGGTCGGGTAGATTTACTACGTAGAGACAATGGAGCTCCAGATCAGCTATTTATACTTTCAACGCTACCATAAAGCAAAAATATTTGTCAAAGGGGAAGTTAGAAAATGATAAGAAAATTAAATAAACTTGAACTTATTATTTACAAATTGCGATTACACATTTTGATGCGCAGTGTTTACAAAATATTTTAAATGTAATTTGATTTGTTCAAATAAAAACGGGCTTTTATAGTTGGGTTTGTCCCAAATGAGTTTCAAGTTTTAGTATACAAGTAGTACTAAGTATATTGCTAGAGTTCAGATATAAGAAAATGTATTTAACGCTCAAGACGCTTTGACTTCAGCACAGGAAAATATGTGCGAAGCGGTGCGAAAAATTGGTAATAAAGTCATCTTAGCTGTTAGGTCCGAAGCAACATAGTATATGTGGCTAGCTCGTTTCATCTTTGAAAGTAAGTAAGTTAGTAACTCAGACAGACAGATAACACGTAAACTAACTCTATTTTGTTGCAGACAAGTATACACATGTGTAATATGGTAAGTAGATGTCATTTAGATGTCATTTTTATAAAGCGAGAACAATAACAAAAAGAAACAATGGTAAGTTACGGAGACAAATTTGCAGATAGATAGTGGAGGGTGTTTTTTTTTTTTAGTAAGTAAGTAAGAATCTCCCGAATAATGAGCTCGATATTGGCTTCCACGGCAGAATTGTCCGTATAAACCAATATTTTCAAGTATCCCCACAGAAAATAGTTCACCTGTATCAGTTCACAAGAAATGCCAGGGCAGGCAACGCGTCCATTTCTGGAGATTATATTGCCGTCAAACTCTTCACTCACTAAATCGAAGGTTGCTCCAGAAGTATAGCATGTGGCGTCATCCTGTTGAAAGGAAAAACCTTTCAGACCATGTTCACATAGTTTTGGAAACAAAAAAAAAAAAAAAACGTTCAGCATGGCTCTATATCGGGCGTCACTAACGGTAATTGTAGAATTTTCTTCGTTTTTGAAGAACATGCTTCTTGAAAAACGAAGAAAATGCAACAGTCAAGTTTAGTAGCGTCTGATATCGTGGCATGTTGAGCCATGATATCGAGCTAATGAACGATGATTTGATTTGTCCCGCACAAAATGCGTCAATTTTGCTTATTGACAAAGCTACTGAGGCAGAAGTTGTTGTTGTTGTTGTTGTAACAGCTTGGTTTGGGCTGCATCAGGAAATACAAATACACAATTTATTATACTATGATGGGATTGTATTGTGCAAAGCGTTTTATTGAATTCGAGAGAAAGATAGACCGAAAAGCATAAGATATACTACCGCTATAGGTCCAAGGCGCTTCAGCATCAGCATTGAAATGCCGTCTGGGCCGAGTGTCTTGTATGATTTTGCTTTCCCTATAGCAGCCGAAATCTCCTCACAAGTAAAATCTACCAAATCTTCATCTCATTTTTTCTTCCTAATATGACCTACGGATTTATGCTTTAACCTATTCTGCTGATAAGGTTGTTGCACGAACTGTCTGCAGAAATAGGTGGCACACTTCTTTGATGATCCTATTTGCACTCCCTCGAATGTGATAGATGAAAGAGCGCTATTCAGCGGTACACCAGATATCTTTTTAATAGTGTTCCACAGACTTCGCGAACCCGAGTCACAATTATCCAAGTGTTCTAGCCATTTTACCTTCCTTTGCTCCGCAACGAGATTATTCACATTGTGAGATAACAAGGCAATACGACTGTCACTTGGATCATTGGCACGAATTTTATCACGCAAGGTCACTAAGCGCGCAGCTTCCGCTGGAAAGCCTGGCCTAATATTAGGAAACCTACCAGAAGGCAGAAGTGTATCTCATGACGGCAAAAAAAGTGGTAGAAAATTGCAACTTCAGGATGCAGATCTTCACATGCTTTCGTGGACGAAATTATATAATTTTTTATGCAATCGTTTTTGTCGATATATGAAAAATGTTGTTGAGTGTTGCCACAATTTAAAACTTATCTCTTAAAAAAACACCCTTTACACAGTATGTTCAAAGTATGTTCAAATCATGCTTTCCAAAAACTACACCGTTGACCGAAATCAACTGATTCAAATTGAGAACCGAAATTGGAACCAAAACCGATATTTAACTATTTTTAAAACCGGAACATTTTACAAAAAAAAAAAAAAATAAAAAAATAAATAAAATCAAAGCACCGTACCGGAACCAAAACATTTGTACCGTTATAGTTACGGTTCTCACTTTAATTTTTCGAAGAAAACTATACTTCTTTAACGAAATTGACCCGGACTGGTGGATTTAAACCGAACCGGTAAACCGAATCGGTTTGGTTCTTCTTCTTAAGTTGGCTGCCACTGTCATTGTCATGCATGCCAAGTTAGAGCGGCATGCGATAATTCGTCTATGTTTGAAAGCTGCTTGTTTACGACGCGAAAAGTCTGTTTGGCGATTTTTCACATGGACAAAAAAAAAATTAACAACGAGTTTGCTTGAAATGTTGTGTTTCCAATGGAATAACGACAAGGGAATCATTCAAAATGTTACAAAAGTGTTATAAGGACTCGAGAACGCAATTATTTGAGTGGCATAAAGCATTCAGTCCATCCACCTCTGTTAACGACAAAAACATCGAAAAAGTGGAACATGGAAATTGTGCTCGAAAATCATTGTATTGACATTGGAAAGATAGCAGAGACACTCAACATCTTTTATGGATCGATTAAACACATTTTGATTGATGTTTTGGGTATGAAACGCGTCGCCGCCAAACTCGTACCAAAAGAGGCATCCCGGCCGAGGTGTATAACAAGTGTATTGACTCAAAAAGTGCATATTTTGAAGGCGATAATAAAGATTTGTATTAAAATGCATAAAAATTTTGTTGTTTTTATTAACCAGTCCGGGTCAGTTTTAATCAGATGGTATACTTATGCACAATGTTCAAAGGAAAACAAAACTAGCAAATTCCACAAATTTTCCAGAACTATTCGACTTATCAAAAGTTACTCTCGCAGTTCCAGCGTTAAGTGTAGAGCGTTTGTTTTCAGGCATCAAGTTTATTATGGATCCGCTTAGAAATCGACTAGGCGGAAAAGTATTTCGCACAAAATTAGAAAAGTAGACGGTGGGCTTGTATGGCGGTTACCGTTAAAATCAAGCTTGGCGTGCTAGTTGTGACATATGCTGTAATAGTGACCGGCATCTGTACCGTATTGATATACGAAAACTAAAATCCAAAAACCATACCGAAATCTAATACGGAAATAAATTGGAATCGGTACATAACATTACTCCCTGTTTTAGTCTCTGCTAATAAGTAATAATTTTTGCATTGTCAATAAAACTGCAACCATATGCGATGGCACGTGCTACGTGCAAAGAATTTATACAGCTATCACAATTATGTATCTTACTATAATGTAGAATGTAGAAAACTATATAACTAAACGTAAACAAAAGTCTGCAAGTCTGTATGTACAGCACAGCTGTGTCACACACAAACATCAACAATATTATTTCTCATAGACTACAAACGTAATAACATCTGAATTGTATAATCAAATATAAAAAACTCTTGATGTAAAGCTTTAATGTGTACTTGAAACATGTTTCCAACGGGATATTATGTTTTTCAAAATATTAAATCGTTTGGCCACAGTAGCCTAGTGGTATGCCAGCTCTTTTGTTTTCTCTCGCCAATTTTACCTTTTTGGATATGTCATAGAACAGAAGTATTTTTAGTTTTTAGTTTATGTACCATCACCAGAAGTTCAATGAAATTGAGCCTTTCCTAAGGAAAACACACAAACAAACCAACAAGCAGCAAACTTCTTTACTAAAAAATTTGAAAATTACAAAAAAAAAAACCCCCCATCATACATTTCAAATGAATGTTCCGGTCCGGTTTGCTTGAATGATATAGTATTTGTTTGGGACGAGCTCCAATACCCTTCAGGGCGTTCATTTCTAACCTATCATATTTCGTACTAGCATGGTCCGATTCCATTTTAACTGTTTATAGCATATCTTGATGGGACTCATCAGTAAAAACGGCCAAAGCTGGAACTTAATGTAATCTTAAGCTAATCCTTAATAAACGTTGTCATGCAACGCAAACCCTTCGCACAATTTTCACTTGTTGTACGAAAATAGTTTTATTCCGTAAACTATCACCTTCATACGGAGGAGAATATAAGGATAAAACGATACTTTCGCGTTAAATTTACCTCGTGAAAGTTTGGTTACAATAATTTTATAAACTGCATAACATACAAACCTGTTAAAAAGGATCATAGACATCACCCACCTCATAGACCATTCTTGCGACTTTCCGCAAGACAACAATTGTTCAATGCATTTTATTTGATCTATATTTTAACTCAACCACTCAGCTCGTTCTTTTATACTATATCTAGGTGCGGACTGCAAATAGATGCTCAACTAAGCAGCTTGCCATAACATTATTTTAATCATATAACCTTAGGGACATCATCGTGACTGAGATAGCAGACGAACTAGAACTAGGCTCGATGATATCGAACGAAGTGGTACACATGTATATCATCTCAAGCAATCACCGTATAAAGATTCATACTTCATAACTTAAGTCAGCCAAAGACTACTTATTACATAGCTGAATCTTGATATTGTCCAAATAAACTTACTGGTCGACATTAATGCGGAATGTTTACTACTTTAAAACTAAGCTTAGAAAAACCATTAGCATAATCGGTTGGTTGTTCAGTTGTGTATTGAACATGATCGCTAGACGATTTTGTAGCTATCAGCTTTTTATCGTCTACGAAATTAAGTAGATGTGGTTAAAATGTTTGCGCTGTGTTTGTTTTTAATTAATTAAATAAATGCGTTAATTTAATCTTCATATATTATAGCCTATGTGTTATTCTGATATATGAGCTATATTATTGTAAAGTTTCAATAAAATCCATTCAGTAGTTTTTGCGTGAAAGAGTAACAAACTCCAAATCCACAGATCCATACAAACTTTCGCGTTAATAATATTATAGTAGAATGAAGCACACGCCTTTGAACACTAAGTATATGATGCAATATATTTTTCAGTCGTCGTGATTGAATCACAGGCAGTACTTATATATCGCTCAACTCTAACTAACGTACATCAAAACGTGCGGTGCGGTGCGGCGTACGTTTATGCCAAAAAATTGTAAAAGTTTGCAATTGAAATGTCAGCTGACAGCTACGATGACAACTCTTAGGCTTGCCAAGGCGCACTATACTCAAGGCAACGCTCGTACATGGCGTCAACAAACATTTAAGATACATTTATGTTTACGTCGCAGCGTGCACACGTAAAGCTTTTTGCTTTTGTAGGCAAATTAAACAAAAATTTCACTTTTTTCTTGATATGCTTTGTCAATATTTTTGTTGTTGTTGTTTTTGTTTTATTTAGTTTTTTCGGTTTTTTTTTTGTTTTTTATAAGTACTATTTATTTAATTTCGCTTCATATTTCTTTTCTTTTTTGTTTTTTTTTTATTGTATACGCTTCCCTGCTTCCATGCGATGTTTTACTTCCTCTTTATCTCAGTTTAAGTATTCAGCTTCAATAATTGTTTCATTCTTTTTTCTTTTTTCTTTTTAATTATACACTTAATTTAATTAAATATTTGTTTTTGTTTCACTTTATGCAATATATATTTTTGCTTCTATTTTAATTGTTGTTTTGTAATACTATATAGGGATATACATATATGGATATATATATATATATATATATATATATATATATATATATATATATATATATATATATATATATATATATATATATATATATATATATATATATATATATATATATATATATATATATATATATATATATATATATATATATATATATATATATATATATATATATATATATATATATATATATATATATATATATATATATATATATATATATATATATATATATATATATATATATATATATATATATATATATATATATATATATATATATATATATATATATATATATATATATATATATATATATATATATATATATATATATATATATATATATATATATATATATATATATATATACGCGCGCGCGCGCGCGCAGCGCGCGCGCGCGCGCGCGCGCGCGCGCGCGCGCGCGCGCGCGCGCGCGCGCGCGCGCGCGCGCGCGCGCGCAGAGTAGAGATATATATATATATATATATATGTATATATATTTTAGTTGTAAGATTTCTTTTTTAATCCATATATCTTTTTATATATATATATATATATATATATATATATATATATATATATATATATATATATGTTTTTTTTTTTTGGTACAGAAAAATAAATTTCTTGTTGCTGTTGTTGTTTGTTTGTATATCTTTTTTTATGCACTGAGTTAATTAGTTGTTTAAGTTTTTAGCGCTTTATAATATTTTTTTGTTTTTTTATTACTATTATTTTAAGCTTTTATTTTGATTTTGTTGTCTTCTTCTTCTTTCTCTCTCTCTCTCTCTCTCTCTCTCTCTCTCTCTCTCTCTCTCTCTCTCTCTCTCTCTCTCTCTCTCTCTCTCTCTCTCTCTCTCTCTCTCTCTCTCTCTACTCTACTCTCTCTCTCTCTCTCTCTCTCTCTCTCTCTCTCTCTCTCTCTCTCTCTCTCTATATATATATATATATATATATATATATATATATATATATATATATATATATATATATATATATATATATATATATATATATACATATATATATATATACATATATATATATATATATATATATATATCTGTGGGTTGCTTTTACATTTTTTGTTTATGCATTTTGTATTTTTGGTTTGAAGTATTTTTGCATAATATAATTTTTGTTGTTGTCTGTTAATGTATTAATATATATATTCTCTCTCTCTCTCTCTCTCTCTCTCTCTCTCTCTCTCTCTCTCTCTCTCTCTAGCGCGCGCGCGCGCGCGCGCGCGCGCGCGCGCGCGCGCGCGCGCGCGCGCGCGCGCGCGCGCGCGCGCGCGCGCGCGCGCGCGCGCGCGCGCGCGCGCGCGCGCGCGCGCGAGAGAGAGAGAGAGAGAGAGAGAGAGAGAGAGAGAGAGAGAGAGAGAGAGAGAGAGAGAGAGAGAGAGAGAGAGAGAGAGAGAGAGAGAGAGAGAGAGAGAGTATATATTGTATATATTGTATTTTTGTCTGCATTCTTCAACAAAAAAAAAAATGCCGTCAACAGTTTTGTTTTTTAGTTTCTGTTCTGTAGATTTTTGCTTCAAAAATATATATTCTAAGTATAATTCTGTTCTAATGTGGTGTGCTATGTTTTGTTTGTTTCTTTGTTTCTCTCTTATCGTTTCTTCTTTTTTCATAGGAGATAAAAATTTTTGTAATATTTTTTTATTTAACTGAGATATAAATATATATATATATATTTCTATATACTAAGTATTTGCTGTCACTGCTTAATGCTTATTATTCTTACACTTGCTACGGTTTTCGAATTCGAATTCGAGTTTACCATGAACTACAGAATATGAACTTCATTGTGCCAATCTCAAATGATTGAATTCAAATCGCAAAACTCTGCTGAAATTGAAATACCCAACATTTTAACCGTAGCACGCGGTTATATATATGTAGGTATATATATATATATGTTCATGCAAAAATATTTATTAGTCTAAATAATAATTATAAATTTATTTCAAAAAACAAAAATAAAACCAAAAACATTTTACAACACTTTTTATTTTATTAACTTATTTGCTAAGAATTGTGCACGAGAATTAGAAAAATACTTGAATATTTCAATGTAGTGCATACTTTTGTATAAATGTGTACCACCAATTTAATTAATAATATCTGCCAGTAATACGAGTATCTGTATATCACAAAAATATGTTAAAACTTCTTAAGTAAATTAAATAATGCATTTTTCTTATTAGTTTCAAGAATGCAGTTCCAAGTACAGTTTGGTTTGGGCTGTATCAGGAAATATAGTATATACATATACATATATATATATATATATATATATATATATATATATATATATATATATATATATATATATATATATATATATATATATATATATATATATATATATATATATATATATATATATATATATATAATTTATTATATGATGAATGTGAAAAGCGATTTTGGATGCGAGAGAAAGATAGTAGACCGAAATGTAAGCCTAGGTGTCAAGTCACAAAAAGGAAGCTACTACTGTTGGTCGTAAGCAAAGTTATAAAGGACTCAATTGAGTCGAATGGCACTCGTACAATTCAACAGATGGACTGTGTCGAGCCTTGACTGACCGCATTCGAGGCAGCAATTATGTATTGTATTTTTGCTTAGCCGAATTCGCACACTGTAACACTCGAGCATATTGCTCCATCCGGACATCTCCACTGTGCAAGTTTAATGCTGGTGCTACGATGGAGACGTTTTTCTCTCTCATTAATAGTAGTTAAGTCTTCCACCTAATAAAGGGTGTCTCAGTTAGAGCGCCGGATTTAATTTTTAAATTAAAAACTTTTGTCTCTTTGGAAATTTATGAAACATAAAGTAGAAGAAATCATGAGGTTGGTTATGTATGTAATAACACAACGCGTAAATGGCTGCCACGGCTTTGCTGGCATATACGCGCACTTTTCGTGAAATTTTCCGTAACCGTTTTGCATACAAAATCATCGTTAGTGACAAGGCTCATTTTCATCGCAATGCAATGGCTTCGTTAACAAGCAAAATTTTCGCATTTGGGGCTCAGAAAATCCACGAGTGGTTTACTATGAGAAACAAATGTATGCACAGCGTGTCACTGTTTGGTGTGGATCTTGAGCTGGAAGCATCATCGGTACATTTTTCTTCAAACACAAACCGTAAATGGTGTTCGTTATCGTGAAATGTTAATCAGTTTTTTTTTTCTTTTTTTTTTTTTGCCAAAACTTGAAGATATTGATGTGGAGGACATGTGATTTCAACAAGATGGTGCCACATGACCGTTTACCCGTTGTGTTATTCCATACATAACCAACCTCATGATGTCTACATTATGTTTCAATAAAAGTTTCATAAATTTTCAAAAGAGACAAAAGTTTTTTATTTAAAAATCAAATCCGGCGCTCTAACTGAGACACCCTATACTATGTTGTCCCTATAAGAGCTTACTGACTTGACTGTTCAATTGCATCTTTATGCATAATCAAACTTCTCTCTATACGATTCTCAGGAATAAAACGATCAATACTCGTTTTGTAACTTCTAATAGCCTTTCTTATTCGGTTTGGGTCTATTCTCGTGAGGGTGTCACTGTTTGCATGATTGCTTCCATACGCACCTAAAAAGAACTGTTTCAAAAGCAACTCATTATGTTGGCAGCATCATCGCTTCTTCATGCAAATGGTCTTCATGTGACAATTGCAGACAATCAGTGACAATCCGCAGAGCACTATTCTGATTTCTTTGCAGGCATTGGCATTGAGTCTTACTTAGGTAAGAAGTCCAGACAGGATTCCAAAGTAGTTAGTTTTTAATGTTTGCTTCTAAACAAGAACGCACCCTTTTTTTTTTTTTATTTCCCAATTGCGTTATACGTCTGATTTAAATGACACTTTGTATATTTTGTAATATAGTAGTCTATGGGGTAAATAATAATTGAAAACACCATTTCTCTCTAGCAATTATATTAATACTGTGGTTCGAATATGCTATGCAGCAACCTATGCGTCCACCCCACAGACAGCTTATACTTATGGCTGTTCCACTCTCGTGAGATACCGTAACGTTCACTGTCATGTAGTGTGGCATAAATCACATGGCACAACAATGGTGATGGTAATGATTAAAAATACATCAAAATAGTAAGAAGCTTATTGTTAAGAGATTGTTGTTATAAATAATTTGGGAGATCTACTGGTCGCGTATCCTTTTAAGACGTCGTCTAGTTGTCAGTTCCAAGAGGGCTATGTTGGTTATCTCGATGTTACAATGAGCTATGATTCGAGTGTAATACTTTCTGCTTACTGCTACTATTTCCTCTTTGATAGTGCGGCGGTTAAGATCTCGATGTATATCTGTGTTGTATATAGTATAGCACTCAGCTCCTGTTATTTGTCTTAGTATTTTTGACTGTTGCCGTTGGATAATGTTGATATTTGATATTTTTGATGTCCGTAAGTTCAAATTGGTTTTATTATGCTTTTATAAGGTAATAACACAGGACCACAAAGTTAAATTGAGGTGGACATGTTCTAAGCGTAGGTGACCTTTATGT